>RJWK010022431.1:0-29892 GCA_004363435.1 Platanista minor
CTGTCTCTGTTTTTAGGGTTTTTTTGTTTGCCCTACCCAGGTAAGTGTGGAGTTTCTTGCCTTTTGGGAGGTCTGAGGTCTTCTGCCAGCGTTCAGTAGGTGTTCTGCAGGAGTTGTTCCACGTGTAGCTGTATTTCTGGTGTATCTGTGGGGAAGAAGGAAATCTCCGCGTCTTACTCTTCCGCCATCTTGTCTCTCCGCTCCTAAATTACTTTTCTATTGTAAAGTCTTCCCTTTCCTTATTGATGTATCGATGTTCTTTATGTATTTAGGATATGAGTTCTTTGTTGGATGCATGCATTGAAAATATCTTCTCCCACTCTTTGGGTTTCCTTTTAGCTCTTTTATCTGTGTCTTTTGAGGAACACAAAATTATAATTATAGCATAGTTTGATCCAACATGTTTTTCTTTTATAGTTTTTCCTTATATGTTATTTATTTATTTATTTGTTTGTTTATTTTTGGCTGTGTTGGGTCTTCGTTGCTGCGAGTGGGATTTCTCTAGTTGTGGCAAGCGGGGACTACTCTTCGTTGCAGTGTGCAGGCTTCTCATTGTGGTGGCTTCTCTTGTTGCAGAGCATGGGCTCTAGGCGCATGGGCTTCAGTAGTTGTGGCACACGGGCTTAGCTGCTCCACGGCATGTGGGATCTTCCTGGACCAGGGCTTGAACCCGTGTCCCCTGCATTGGCAGGCGGATTCTTAACCACTGTACCACCAGAGAAGCCCCTTATGTTTTTAAAAAATATTTGCTGTGCCCAAATCAAGAAGGTGTTTTTCTGCAGTTTCTCTTGAAATGCCTTATTGTTTTATTTTTCACAATTAAATCTGCAATCCATCTGGAATTTAATTTTATATACAGTGTAAGGTAGGAGTTAAGATACGATTTTTTTCTATAGTGATATTCAATTGACAGAGTACTATTTATTGAAAAAAACAATCATTCTCTCCCTACCTAGCTAATGTGCCATGATAACATTTTCTTGGCTCTTCTTTGACTTTTGCATTTCCATATAAATTTTAAGGTAACTTGTTTTATTGTTTTGTTTGTTTTTGTTTCTTCTTTCTGGCTTTATTGAAGTATAGTTGAAAAATAAAAATTATATACATGTATATTTATATATAAATTATATATATTTAGAGAATACAACATGATGGTTTAATGTATGCATGCATTGTGAAATGATGATCACAGTCAAGTTAATTAACACTTCCGTCACTTCATAGAGTTAACCATTTTGGGTGTGTGGCTGAGAACACTTACAATTTACTCTCTTAAGTTTCAAATATACAATACAGTATTATTAGCTATAGTCACCATACTGTACATTAGACCCCCAGAACTTATTCATCTTAAAACTTTGTACCCTTTGACCAACATTTCCCCATTTCCCCTGTGCCAAGCCCCATACCTGCAGCCCCTGGCAACCACTGTTGTACTCTCTAGTTCTATGAGCTGAACTTATTTGGTTCCACATTTAAGTGAAATCATACATTATTTTTCTTTCTGTGCCTGGCTTATTTCACTTATCATAAGGTCCTCTAGGTTCATCCATATTATCTCAAATGGCAGGATTTCCTCCTTTTTGTGGCTGAATAATATTCTATTATATATACATATCTCACATTTTCTTTACTCTTTCATCTGTCAGTTGAAACTTAGTTTGTTTCCGTATTTTGGCTATTGTGAATAATGCGGCAATGAACATGGGGGTGCAGATATCTCTTCCAGATACTGACTTCATTTTTTTGGATACCTACCTAGAGTGGGATTGCTGGATCATATGGTAGTTCAATTTTTAATTTCTTGAGCCTCCATACTTTTTCCATAATGGCTACAATATTTTTAATAATTATTTTTCCAATAGTGAACAAGGGTTGCCTTTTCTCCACATGCTTGCCAACTCATATTATCTCTTGTGTTTTTGATAAAAGGTGTCCTAACAGGTATGAGGTGATATCGCATTGCAGTTTTGATTTGCATTTCCCTGATGATTAGTGATGTTGAACACCATTTCAT
The DNA here is from genome assembly GCA_004363435.1 of Platanista minor. Lineage (NCBI taxonomy): Eukaryota > Metazoa > Chordata > Mammalia > Artiodactyla > Platanistidae > Platanista > Platanista minor. The sequence continues at coordinate 2,018 of RJWK010022431.1, forward strand.
ATACCTGTTGGCCATTTGTATGTCTTCTTTGGAAAAGTGTCTGTACATGTCCTTTGCCCAGTTTCAAATTGGGTTGTTTTTTTTCCTATTGACTTATATATTTTAGAATTAACCCCTTATTGTATGTATGTTTGCAAATATTTTTTTTCCCATTTTGTCGGTTTCTTTTGCATTTTTTGATTCTTTCCTTTCTAAAGTTATCCAAATTTTCTCTGTTTGTAGATGACATGTTATTATATAAAACCCTATATTTAATAAGGTTTATAAAACCCTAAAGATTCCACCAACAAACTGTTAGAAATAATAAGTGATTTCAGTGAAGTTGCAGGATACAAAATCAATATACAAAAATAAGTTGTGTTTTTATACGCTAACAATGAGCTCTCTGAAAAAGAAATTAAGAAAACATTCCCATTTACAGTAGCATAAAAAAGAATAAAATAGTTGAGAATAAATTTAACCAAGGAGGTAAAATATCTGTACACTGGAAACTATAAGGTATTGATGAAAGTTATTAAAGAAGACACAAATAAATGGAAATAAAGCTTGTTTTCATGGATTGGAAGAATTAATATTATTAAAATCTACATACTACTCAAAGTTATCTACAGATTCAGTACAGTCCCTATCAAAATTCCAATGGCATTTTTCACAGAAATAGAAAAAATACTCCTAAGATTTGTATGAAACCACAAAAGACCCCAAATAACCAAATCAATCTTGAGAAAGAAGAAGAAAGCTGGAGGCAGCACACATCCTGACTTCAAACTATATTACAAAGCTATAGTGATCAAAACAGTATGGTACTGGCATAAAAACAGACACATAGACCAATGGAACAGAATAGAGAGCCCAGAAATAGATGTACACAATATGCCGTTAACTAATCTTTGACAAGGTCACCAAGAATACACATGGGGAAAGGGTAGTCTCTTCAATAAATGGCGTTGGGAAAGCAGGATATTCACATGCAAAATAATTAAATTAGATACTTATCTTACACCATTCACAAAAATTAACTCAAAATATATTAAAGACTTAATTGTAAGATATGAAACTGTAAAACTCCTCGAAAAAACATAGGGGAAAATCTCCTTGATAGTGGTCTGGGAATTGACTTTTTTGGATGTGACACCAAAAGCACAGGCAATGAAAGCAAAAATAAACAAATGGGTCTACAACTTGTCTCAGTCACCTCAGGCTCTCTAACAGATTACCATAGATGGGATAGCTTAAACAACGGGAAATTATTTCTCACAGTTCTGGAGGCTGGGATGGCTAAGATCAAGGGGCCACTGATCAGGTGTCTGATAAGGGCCTTCTTCCTCATTTGCAGGCAGCCTTCTTGTTGCATTCTCTCATGGCACAGAGAGGGAGAAGGAGAGAGACAGAAACAGAGAGAGAGATAGAAAGAGACAGAGAGAGAGAGAGAGAGAGAGAGACATCTTGCCTCTCTTCTTATAAGGGCACTAATCCCATTCATGAGGGCTCCATCCACATGACCTAAGGCCCTAAGTCCTAATACCTTTACAGCAGTGGGGGTTAAGATTTCAACATATGAATTTTTGGGAACACAAACATTCAATCCATAGCACTGCTAGAATTTATATTGAGACTGCAGTAGGTATATAGATTAATTTGTGGGGACCTGATATGTTCACAGTATTGGGCCAATTCATGAACATGGTATATCTCTACCTTTATTTAAATCTCTTTTCATTTCTCTCAGTAATATTGTCTTAGCTTTAGTATAAAAGTCTTACACATCTTTCATTATATTTTTTGTATGTATCTGATTATTTTGGTACTATTGTAAATTATTTTAAATTTTATTTTCTACTTTTTATTGTCTACTAGCCACAAAATACTTTTTTTTGTGTTGTATATTGACCTTCCTTCTATCCAGCAACCTTTCTACCTTTATTTGTCAATTCTAAAAGTTTGTAGATTCTTTTGGATATTCTAGGTCCACAGTATGTAATTTGTCAACAATGCCAATTTTATCCATTCCTTTTCAATCCTTATGCTTTTAATTTTTTTGTTTGTTTGTTTTGTTGCATTTGCTAGAACAGCCAGTATAGTGTTGAATAGAAATGGTGAAAGTGGGCATTCCTGATCTTAGGGGAAAGTTTTCAATATTTGTCATTGAGTATAATGGTTCCTGTGAATTTTTAAAATACATATTTGAGTTGGCTTTCTGTTGCTGCATAACAAATTACCAAAATTCAGCAACTTAAAACAACACAGATTTATTATCTCACAGATTTGTAGATCAGAAGTATGGGCAGAGTTCAACTAGATCTCTATTCAGGGTCTCACAAGGCAGAAATCAAGGTGTTAGCTGGGGGCTGAGTTTGTATCTGGAGTTTTTCTGGAGTTTTGGGTCCTCTTCTAACATCATTTATTGGCTGAATTCAGTTCTTTGTGGTTGTAAGATTGAGGTCCCTTTTGTTTTCTGTATTTTCTTTGGCTGTCAGCTGGGGGGGTTCTCTAAGTTCCTAGTGGCCACACTCGAGCCGTGGTTATTTGGCCTTTTCCATCTTCAAAGCTAACGATGGAGATTCTCTGACTTCAGGGAGATCCCAGTCCCTTTTAATGGCTCACCAGATTAGGTCAGGCCCACTTGGATAATCTGCCTTTTGATTAACTCAACATCAACTGTAGGAGTGATAGCCCATCGTATTTACAGGTTCTGCTCACAGTCAAGGAGAGGGAATTATACAGAGAATACATACTATTGGGCAGAAATCTTGGGATTCATCTTAGACTTCTGCCTACCACAATATTCCTTATAATTAATAAATCTATAATAGTTTGCCAAGAGTTATTTCCCTGAATGGCTGTTAAATCTTGTCAAATGTTTTTTCTGCATCTATTAAGATGCTAATAATTTTTACTTCTTTTATGCAGGAATTATATTGATTGATATTTTCAAACTCACTTGATTATGATGCTACTCTTAAAGATAGCTAGATCCAATTTGCTAATGCTAGCTTGAACCGTATGAAAAGGCTAATATTTGACAATATTTGACCTACAAATGACAAATGTATATGGCTCAACCTAATATTTTTTATGTTTTATATCTTTTTAAATGAAATCTATTAATCTGTAATTTTTCTTTCTTAAAATATTCTTGTCAGGCTATAGAATTGAGGTTATTCTGACCGCCTAAAGTGTTAGGAAGTATGCTGCCTTTTTCTATTCTCTGGAAGAGTTTGTGCAAGATTGGTATTATTTCATTCTTAAATGTCTGAATTAATTCATTGTCCACCAGTATTAACCACTTTGAAAGATACTCTCCCTTCAGATGATCTAACTGATACAGATGAAGTCTACATATACAAATTAAGACGTCTAGGCTGTAATCTATGATAATTTTCCAGAGCAAAATGGTGATGATGAAAAAAAATAATGGGTCAGTGCTGTAGAGAAAAATTCAAATATAATCAGGTATTGGTCCAACAATATTCTGACTATTCCAGTATTTTATATTAGAAATAGGTGCTCTGATATTGGTGATCCCTCAGGAAATCTTCTTTGAAGAAACAAAAACTATGAGTCACTTTGACTCCATCCTATCTCCCAGCTTCTGATTCATAGCAGGTACCAACTGGGCTGCCTTTCAGATATGGGTACTTGGGCAAGGCCAGTGAACCTGTCTTGCTGTGCCTCAGCTTCAAAAAAGGAATAATAAAATAATGTACATCATAGAATTATGAGGATTCATTTAGATTATGGATTAACCTAAATTAGCACTATGGCTAGCCCACAATAAACATTCAATAAAAGCTAACATTAAATATGTTTATCTAGTCACTTTGTTTTAGAAGCACTTTGGTTTTTTGGAACATGTATTCTTAGCAGAAGTAACAAATTTGTGGGTGATATTTATGAGATGTTATAGCAACTATGTCACTTTCTTGCATTTAACATTTGCTCATTTGACTGTAAGATTCTTGATGGAGGGGATATTTTCTCATTCATATTTATATATCCATCTGACATAGAACAGGTGTTCAATAATCTCTACTAAATGGTTAAATGAAAAAAAAAAATCCCAAAGTAGCAGTGACAGAAATTTATTAATTTATGACATTAAATTTTAGGAGTGTGTAATTCCTGAAAACCTTGGTTTAACAATTCATGCCCCAAGATTTCCTTTTATAAATTCCTTAGAATTGGGATAAATTGACATTTTTAATATAGGTGCAAAATGAAGCCATTCTATAAGGAAAGCTACTTTATAAAAGTAGTGAGCAATTTTTTATTTATGAGAGACAACATATCCATACCCAGATTTATTCATTTCACCCTTAAAAATCCTTATTCACGAAAGGACCCTGGACAACAATAAGTAAATAAAAAATAAAATCTTAATTTCACAACGTGATTGCTTCTTGGATATTTTCAGAAGGCAGAGGGACGTACCTCTGTTTTATATACTAAAAAATATTCATGGCTTATCTGAAATTCCAAATTAACTGGTCATCCTGGATTTTTGTTTTCTACAGCAACTCTAAATACATCATTTTTCGTGGTGGAATCTCTTGAGCCAATCTATGTCATAGAGTGTGCTATGGGAGCACAGTTTAAGAATCACTGGTTTTTTGGTCCCAAATTTAGAATGAAAATTCTAATTGTTCTACTTACAGAGAACTAATTCTAAGCACAGGTTTTCTTTTGAAATTCAGGAGGATGCAATTTAAGCCTAATCTTTGAACGTGGTTTTGCTTCAGTTGGACCTCAAAATGGATTTTTGGAGACAAGTAAACTTTTGGGTAGCAAGCAGTTAGGTACTGGGGCTCCCTCACCCACTCTGAAGGAAACTTGCCTTTCAGGATAAATGAGAACAGCGGGTTATACATCAACTACTCTCAGTGCCCAGCTTTGTAGTCTTAATGTAAATCTCTATTAGGATATGCTATGGTATATAAATTCCTTCTTGAGTGATAATGGACCAATGAACAATAATTCTCTGGCTACATAGACATCTTGGAGAGCTTGTTCTGAAGTTTCCCTAGCTCTGATTTTTAACCAAGTGCAAGATACAGCATGATTTTTTTTTTTTTTTTTAAGTAACACTTAGCTTATCTGTGTTTAGTTTCCCCACACGGAAAGTAAAGCTATCAGTTACTCCCACGTCTGTAAGAGATAATGATAGAAATACTGAAATAATATAAAACTAATAACAGTTTATTTCTCGGTTGTTCCAAGATATTTCATCTTATTAAAGTGGACACTATTATTTATATCTGCTAACACAATCCCTGTAGCTAGAATGAGCCTCATTTAGCATCTGCTCAGTTCATGGTCCATGGACCCAGAGAACAAGACACAGGGCTAAAGGCAGAAATAAAAAATGAACAAGGCATAGGGCTAAAGGACAGTGTAGGTCTAACCATCAAAAGAAAAGGAACCCTTTTTATTCACACTCTTCAAAAAGGCTCTAATATTTCAAACAAGGATGGTAAATTAAGAAATAATTTGGGGAACAAAAAGCACTGAACTGTAAATAAAGTGGAATTTGCAGAGAATTTCCAACTAGGTATTCCTGTTAGTACAGTATGAGCCAAACAAGACCATAACAAATCAATGTTAAAAACTAGATCTTTTAGAACGTAATTAGAACTATGGGAGTGACTTCAAGTGAAACATATTTTGGTCCTAGTGTGGTAGCTCTGAGGTCACACTCAAGAGCGTGACTCTTGATATAGGTATACGGTGATAATTACAGTTACCGCCTTTATTAATTAGGAAGACTCTTAAGTGCAAGAATCTAAAATAACCTAAAATACTTCAATAAAATTCTTTTAAAATAATCTAAAATAGTTGGACTTTTAGCAGACCCACATGTAAACTTAATCCTGCCCCTGCTATACCTCAGTGGGGATCGAATTTCACTAACCTACATTGTTTGCTTTTATTGAATGAAGCAAATTCATTTTTCAATCAGTCTGTTGTCACTCATTAATAAATACACAGAGAAAGATATGATTCTACTGTCCACGCCAGTCCTCTTTAAGTTAAACGTCCCTCTTTCGTATGACTAATTAAAACAGGGAGGGGATGCTACTGACGTTTATATCTGCCATTGCTCTCCCTCGACCCCCAACCCCTCGAGCTTTGTCCTATGGCTTTTACTTTGTGAAAAGTTAAACCACAAAGTCGGTCAGGCTATTTTGATTGCTGGTCCATGTGCCTTGTGTAAACAGATTTTCTCTGCAATGCTTTCCCCCATTTTGCTGGGCATTTTGTTCTCTCCGGTAACGGCTGAACAAGGTTTTACAAAGCCAAGATAGAAAAGGGGGCCAGGGACCTAAGCAAGATGAAATGTCCTGTACCAACACGCCAAGTGAACACTAGCTTTGCACGTATGCGGCTCTACAGAGTACACTCTGTGTAGTAGTTACTGCTGTGCAACGCAGAGAAGGAGGGAACCAGTGGCAAAATCCAGTGGGTTGCATTCAATTCCGAAACACAAAGCCAGACGAGGAAAAAGAGGGAGAGAAAGTTTCATTAGAGAGAACCAAAAAAAAAAAAAAACGAAAACCTCTGCATTGCCCCTGGGTCATAGCCATGGATTTCTATATAGAGAATGGTTCATTCATTGCGAAGACCCAAACTTTAATTTGGCATAATGCTAGTTCTTCATTTTACAAAGTGTCTTTCATCATATTGACCTGAAGGTTCTTATTAAGCATCTAAATTAGAAAATAATTGTTCAGAAAAATGAAAGCTAGACGCTGCCATAAGGGGAAAAGAAGCAGACCAAACTGTTTTTCTCCTTTGAAACTTCATTTTGACCACAGCACAGGGAAACACATTAATGCTTGCTTTTCTGAATCTTTTTTTTTTTTTTTTTGCGGTACACGGGCCTCTCACTGCCGTGGCCTCTCCCATTGCGGAGCACAGGCTTTCTACTCTCCTACCTGTGGTCAAATGAAGCACAGCTTCTCCCTGTAGCTCATGGTTTATGCAAAGCACATTAGTAGACAATTTTTGGAAAAAATGCCTTAGCCTTATAATGTGAACAAAGACATAAGGAAGAACATTATGATCTCTCTCATAAACATTTAAGGATGTTTTCAAGATGTTGTCAACTTGTACAAAGAGGCTTTTTTTTCCTTGAAAAGCACAATTTACGCAAGGTACATTTCTGAAATAGTATCTGAGACATTGGTCCTGCCTCTGTATGCTCACTTATGTTGGTCTATACTTCCTTAACATAAAAAAACCTTATAAATAACTTTTATTATGTTTCAATTCCATATGCAGTATGTAAAGACAAAAAAAATCAGCAGAAAACACAAAGAAACACATAAAAATCATCCATAATCCCACCACCCGAAATTACCATTATTAGTATTTTAATGTATGATTTTCCAGACTTTTTTCTCTTTCTGTATATTCATATATAGTAGTACACACAAACTGCATTTACATCTTTTAAATCAATAGGTCACCTGGGCTTCCCTGGTGGCTCAGTGGTTGAGAGTCCGCCTGCCGATGCAGGGGACGCGGGTTCGTGCCCCGGTCCGGGAAGATCCCACGTGCCGCGGAGCGGCTCGGCCTGTGAGCCATGGCCGCTGAGCCTGCACGTCCGGGGCCTGTGCTCCGCAACGGGAGAGGCCACAACAGTGAGAGGCCCGCGTACAGCACAAAAAAAAAAAAAAAAAAAAAGAGGTCACCATACTTCACATACTCTTTTTTAACCTGTTTTCTTGTTCTTCAACCACATATCATAAATGTCTTAAAAAGTTAACAAACAATTCCATAACATCTTTTAATGACTGCAAACTATTTCATTATATAGTTTACCAGTTTAATCAACCAATCTACCTTTTGTTGAATATTTTTTGGTTTCTACTTTTGTACAATTATATACAATGTTGCAATAAATATATTTGTGCTTACACTATTTTTTCCTTTAAGATAAATTCTTAGAAATGGAATTCTTAGGTCAGAGGTTGTGGACATTTTAAATACATAATGCCAAATTGTCCTTCAGATGGGATGCACCAATTTAATCTCCTACCAATAATGTATAAGAGTGCCTGATTCACTATACCCGTGGCACTGCTGGTTATTATTCTATTTTGATATTGGTCAATTTCATATAAAAAAAAATAACCTTAGCCCATCCTCTTCAAAACAACAGAGGTGAACCTGGACCATAACATCTCTGTTAACGGCCATGATCACCTCTCTCTTTCCTCACAAGACCTCTTTGAAACTGATAAAGATCCATAACTTACTGAATTGGAACTAGAAAACTCAGACTTCTAAGAATTACCTTTTTAAAGTAAAAATAAAAATAATTTTAAATGTGTGAAAGATGATAACCATAATTAGAAATAGCAGAGTTTAATTCTTTTTGGGAATGTTTAGAAGTGCCTTCTCTGGCTGTCTAGTATCCAATACTAATCCTCATAGCATCCTGATTGATTTTCTGGATAATCCCCCATTGTGTGTGGGTCATAGGAGGAAATATTACCCACTCCCACTACTGGACCTGAAGAGAGCACAGCTGCGCGACCCGAGGAGTAGGTCACATCACCACCCTCGGCCAATCAGATATGCCTTTCTAGGATTTTGAATCTTGAGGAAAGGACACAGTGTAGAAGTGTCAGTCATACATCTTAAGCAGCAGAAGTGTACTTCTAACAGCTGTGCCTCCAAGAATCCCTATAGTTCTTGCTCATTCTAAGACTGGTCCTCCTAAGCAGTCTCCATATCCTTCTAAAGTATTCCCTTCTGCTTAAGTTGCCCAAGTCAGTTTCTGTTGCCTACAGCCAAGAACTCTGACTACTAGAAATGGAATGTGATTTATTTTAAGTTGTGGATGCTAAGTATTTTTCCTCCACACCTCAACATTATATCACCCCCTGTAAAAGCTTCTCTTTAGCATCATAAGGAATGTATGTTAAAGCTCAACTCTCAAATGTAATACTGATACATGTGGAAGACTTTCCTCATTGCCTTGTGTGATGAAAGCTGATACCAACATCTACTTTGCCTGGCCAATTGCAAAATCAAAAAATTGTACTCTCTACCTCTCTGGTATCTCATTTTTCATTAAGGGACTTACCTTATTTACTGCAAATATGAAAAATAGAAAAATACCATGGGACTTTCCTCAAGCTTGCTAAGGTGACTACAAATAGCCACAAATCTCTGGAGAGATAAAAGACTTGGTATTCAGAGCCAAGATTACCCACAAATGTACTCTTTTAGCTATTTTTTTCTTCTCCTCTTCTATTAACAGGATGAAGCCGAAGTAACTTACTGGAAAGCATTCAAGCCAAGCTCCCAAAATACATGTGTTACGCTCTTTAGCCAGGAGTCCCCCAGCTAATATGTATTGCCCAAGTTTATATATAATCTTTCTGCCCAGAAGATAATAATAATGATGACCATAACAGCAATTGTTACTAAGCATTATTAAGCACATAACTGTGAAGCATTGTGGTATATGCTATCTTCGTATTAGCTCATTTGATCCTCACAATAACCCTGTGAAAATAATGATAATGATTAGTAGTAGTAATATTCTTATTATTATACTATTTTTATTCCCCCCATTTTACAGACAGGAAAGCTGAGACTAGAGGTATAAAACCTAGCTCAATATTACAAGTAGTAAATGGCAGTGCTGAGAGTCATACCTAGACAGTCTGACGCTTAACAAGTATTTGTTTTATTTGTGTCTCAGAGGCTGCAATTATGTCGAAATTACTCCAAACATTTCAGTCATTTCATCTGATGAATTCTTTAAAGGCCTTTTCTCCTATTAGAGAAAGACTCTACAGGCACCATTTGGAAATGCAAGCTTTTAGAGGTACTTGTTACAAAACCGGAGGTGAATTTTCACTCCTCTCAGATAAGCTGGCTGGGGTTTTGTGCATCTGGGGTGTTATACAGACACAGTCGGCAACTGGGGGCAAGTTTCTTCCACTCCTCGGAGAGCAATTTTCCCGGATTCTGGGTGTCAGAGGTGGTTCCTCACTGACTTAGGCCCAGGATATGACCAAAGGCCTGTATGTGATGGAGGAAGGAATGACAGAGGCCGGGGATGCCACTGAACGTGACAGACAGAGAGCCCAGCCTCCTCCAGATCCTCTGCCTTATTTTGCTCTTATAAATTGCATCCACTTCTGCCCAGTAATTTTCCAACACTGAATCCCAAACCCGCCATTTGGTGAGCATTGAACTTACCAATGCTTCTTTTCATGGGCCAGGGCATTGAAACCGCTGTTGCTGGCTTGGAAAAGAGGACACCCCACAGTGTCTACTATTTGCTCAAATACTTTCACATTTTTCCCCTCTCTTTTTTATCCCCTGGGGTGAAAACTTGCAGACAATAACCTTGTCGCCTGTCACGTTCCAGTATAAAGTGTGCTGCTCGCAGACAGATATTCTTGAACCAACCCGAGCCTCTAACCTTGCCCTCTTCTGCATTTTCATGTTGTGAGCTGGGAGGTTACTTCACAATGTGGTTTTGTATATTAAATGGAATCGCTTATGTTCTCATTTGAAATTCCAGTGCCTTGTGCTTAAATTTTTGACTTGAACACACTAGGTCTACTTGGTTAAAATATATATTTGTATTTTTACTCTTAGTTATTACAGAAAAAAAGTGGTTTCCGCACATGTTGAGTTAGGCATAAAATGCCCTGAGCATGAGATTAAGCCCTTTCTGAAACACAGACAGACAAATACACATGAAGATTTAGCTATCCTTTGAATTACCTTTTTCTTTCTGATTTCTCCTGTCACTGAATGCAAACCGTCATTTCATAGCTTAGTTCAAAGAGATGGGCAAAATAAAACTTCTAGAAATAGAAGTTCTTTCTTTCATTCTTTCACTTTTTGATACACAGGAGTCTTAGAGTGGGGGCCAGCCCCTCAATGAAAAATACGTCTAACAAGTTTCGTTATTTAGATACAGTAAAGACTCGCGAGAAAAATAAACCAGATACTTAACTGGAGTGAAATTTGCCAAACACATTCCAACTCAGCACTCTGAAATATCTGAGGTCTGAAACTGGTTTTGCTGGTATGTTTTTCAGTGATTATCTGTCAGGGGAAGGAACTTGTGAGGAGGAATTAAGAATTAGTATGGTTCATCTCAAAGAGAGTCCGTTTGTGAGAAAGTGACAGTAAAATCTACTTTTATTGTACCAAATTATGACTTTTACCAATCTCATTAATTTTAGTTTACTGAAAACAACAAGGAAATAACCACAGCAGCAAAACTAGTCGCTCAAGTTACGTAATCATGTTCTTTAATCCATTTCTTTCGTTTCTAATTCAAGCTGCACATTTGGAAACAATGTCATGGGAAAGAAAAATGGAAATTAAAGAGATGATTAATTAGACGTTTAAAAATATCTAGAATCTTATTTCAGTGTTCATTCTATTTTAACGTCTGGAGTCACAGTGTTCATTTGGGTTTTTTTCAACATTTTTTTGTGGACATTTTCAAAATACAGACAAGGTGAAAGAATTGTACAGTGCACACCCATGTACCCACCACCTAAATTCTACAATTAGCTTTTGTCTTATTTGTTTTAGTATAAAGCAATCCATTTATCCATCCTCTATCCCTCTATCAATCGGTTTTATTCTTGGATACATTTCAACATGAGCTGTGGGCATCAGTACTCCCCCCAAAACACTTCAGCCTGCACACCATTAACTAGAGTTCAGTTTTTGTTTGCCAGTTAGTTGGTTTTAAGCATACTTTATTTTTGCCCTATATTTTGAGGCTCTCTACTGACATTATGCCTTTTCCAGACTTCCTTATCTTCTTTTTGCTATTTCTTCTCTTTCCCCAGTTGTCCTCATCTTTTTTTCCTTACTCTTTGTTAACTCCAGTTTCATTCCTTTTTTTTAGAAACAGTCAAATGTTTCTAAACATTCAGGTCGAATGCTATATAGGTCACGGCTAAGAACGGACATGTGCCTACTAAAGATGACAAAGTTTACAGGCAGCTACTGGGAATTTGAGAGTCAGGTGCTGGTCAAATGTGACTGTGCTTTGTTGAAATAGTCAAAGTAGATCCTGACTCCTCTCACCCCATAATGAAAGTGGTTTGCTTGGAAGGCAAAATGCCTTTCCCAGGCTTGCAAGCCTTTGAAATTTAAGTATAGGCTTGTATTTAGCGTCTGAATCCAACAGCAATTTTTTGGTGGTTTCTCTCCTATGTTGCTGATGTGTGTGTGCCTCTGTGTGGGAGCACATGCATTGTGTGTTGTTTCTGTGTGCGTGTCTCCCTGTCACATTTAGGGCCCCTGTGACCTACAATTCAACATGGGGTTTGTCACCAAGCCTCTTTAGACTGTCAGCTTTATTGGTGCCATTTTTTTAAAGTTTGTTTTGTTCCCTATGCTAATAAAGCTTGTCTCTGCTTCAATCAAAGCATATTATCTCTCCCTTTTTCTTTCCTCCTGTAAGTAAGGCAGCAATCTGTTCTGTTTAAATGCCTCATCATCTTCGCTCTCCTCATCGCTGTTTCCCTAGATTTTCAAGATTGTTGACTATTATGTAACAGATGGCCCGACAGACCTCCGACTCTTTGCGATGTTGGCCAGCTTGGCTCAGAAAAATCGCAGCACTGGAGTGAATTTTCCCAGGCATGGGACGCTCATGAATTTTAACTCCTCTGCAACAAAGGAATTCAAAGGGGGTAAGAGCCAATCTATCAGGAGCCGAGGCAATTAAAAGATATAGGTTGGCATTCTGCTGCAGAGGATTCCCTTCTTGGGTTCAGAATATTTAGACTAGATTAGGTCAGCCTGGTTTCCATTCATTGCTGCCCTGCCACAAGCATCAAAACAATGAAATGACGCAAAAACAGAAGCCAGGATTTTTTAGCCTTTAATGATAAAATGTTTGGATTGTTGGATAAGAATACCCTGGGGAAAGGGACAGAGGGGCCATAGACAAGATCCCACCTGATCTTCCCAAGGACAACTCCATTAACAACCGGAAGACGCCACCTTTACTGGCTTGGATTCTCCTCCCAAGGCCTTGGTTTTAGGTATTTTAGCCACCAGGAGGTTGGGCTTAGAGCCCAGGTTGCTTGTACTTTGGCGATTATTTCAGGGTGTAAAGATAGACCTGCAGAGTAATGAGATGAGGAAATGGGGTGGTAGTTATTTGTCTGTTTTAACTTTAAAAGTACAGGAATGGACAAAGAAGAAAATAGCTATTTTTCATAGCCCCACCATTATAAAACATTTTGGGCATATTTGCTTTCTGACATTTTTTCACCTGATATATACATTTTATTTTAAATTACACATAATATATGTGACTTCATTGCCTCTTTAATAAAAAATTAGACTGTTACAGATAAAACTTCACAGGTTCAGCAAGTGAGCCCCTTTGCTGTGCCAGTTCCATTTCTAGCCCTCTTTGGACCTCAGTCAGCCCATATTCACTTCTAAGTTTTCTGTATTTCCTTCCTACCTTCCTTCCTTCTTTCCTTCCTTCCTTATTTTAAAGAGATACATACACATCATAATTTTGGGGGACATTGGAAATCGCCTTATTTTGCTTTTGTTTTTGATCTCAGCTATATATGTTTATTAACTTTTTTTTTTTTTTTTGCGGTACGCGGGCCTCTCACTGTTGTGGCCTCTCCCGTTGCGGACGCGCAGGCTCAGCGGCCATGGCTCACGGGCCCAGCCGCTCCGCGGCATGTGGGATCCTCTAGGACCGGGGCACGAACCCGCGTCCCCTGCCTCGGCAGGCGGACTCTCAACCACCGCGCCACCAGGGAAGCCCTATTCATATTTTAAATATCGTCCTCTATCCTATCTATGAGTGTAGAAGCAGAATGGGCAGGATTCTATATGTGTTTAAGCCACCATCTGCAACATCTGGAACAGGAACTCTGAAGTTATTTTTTAACCTGGAATAATAAATGGCAAATTCAAAAGTTGTTCCTGCAATCCACTGAGTAGTATTGTTTGAAAATAGGAAAGAAGTGGAGGTATCATCCACATACCTGGAAAATAGTGGTAAATAATAATGATAATAATAATGATAATGTCATATGTTTCACTATCATACTTTATTGATGAAGAAACTGAGGGCCAGAGAAGTGATGACCTAAGGTCATACAGTGGATTAGCGCAGAGCTATGATGAGGGTCCTTCTTTCCACTTTGGTGTCCTCTCCTTGTGCTTTGCAGTAAAGTATGGTATTCAGTTACGTATCTACTGAGTGGTGGACCCTGTGGGGAATACAAGGAAAGTACAAGACAAGGATATTGCTCTTGTAGAGCTGAAAATCTATCTGGGGAGACCAGATGAACTCACATGCACCAGCTAAGAAACAACACCCATACGTGATTGTGCTGAACCATGTGGTATTGTTGATAAGTGAAATAAGAATTCTACCAAGATGGGTGATTAGCCCCATAGAAGGGTTGAAATTTGAACTGAATCCTGAAGGACAGAATTGAATAAAGAATGGCAAGGGATGGGTTGATGCAAGAGAGAGGCAAGAGGTGAGCAAAGGCAAAATGGAGTGTGATTTGGCTTGTCAGGATCAGAGGGAGGAAACAGTCTGATTGCTTAAGAGGTGAGCTGCAGCATCAGTCAAAAGTGAAATGGAGGTGATAGGGAGAATGATGACCTCGGTAACTCAGGAAGTGCAGGGAATTTTCTTTTCTGACTTGTTTTCTTGTTGGAAATATGTCGTTTCCTGGGAAAGGATTTTGAGCAATCATCTTCTTCAGAAAAGGATTTTATCCAATATATTCACCCCCATTTTGGCTAAAATTTTGGACGAGTAGGACAGGAAACAAATACGTGTAATTCATAGTTAGCTTTTTAACAGATGGTCTGAAGTATGACTTTCTCAGTATGAGAACTCCTCACCACCATCACCACCACCACCATCATCAACAAAGTTCTCCAACCATCACAATCAATAAGAATATCACTCACCACCACCACTGCCACCACCACCACCAACATTACCCAACAATATTACCCACCTTCAATGTCCCGACCACCACCAAAAGCAATATCACCACCACCACTCACCAGCACTCCCACTCAAATGACTGAAGCTGTTCAATTCTCTGAGAAAAATCTTTAGAGGAGAGTCTTTCTAAATTGAGTTTCTTATAGATTTCTACTGAGAAAACAAGATGAGAATGAGCAGAAATAGTACGCATAATTCAAAGAATCTTGGATATTCAAAATATAATATGGAGCTCTAACTAAACCACAGATGATTTGATTAACATCCTCAAAGGGAAAATCTGACAAGCTATACTATGTGAAAGTAAGTGAAAATGGATACTTCCCAAATTATGGCTTTTGGATTGGATTATAATTTGGGGCTGAAAAGGATGTGTTTTAAAGATAATTTTGATTAGAGAAATATAGTAAATGTATAACTCTTAACAAGTTCAAAGCCAAGCCTAATCATATTCATACATCAGATTTTGTATGTATTCCCAAAGAATTCAAAACCTTCTCTTTCTATGTGAATCTTTCAATGACACCAAATAATTCATCAATGCCTCACAATAATTTCTAACTTAGGAAAGTTTATTCTCCCCTAGTAATAGATGGAATACTGCAGCCTAAGTTCTACTTTTATCAGTTTTGTTATGCTGTATCCTGTCACCATACCTCCCACTAGCAAACTCTCCAACACCTACTTTGGGTACCTGTGTGGACAGCTGTAAATATCAAGATGGTCAATACAAATTGTTGGATTCTGACATAGCTTCAGAATCAACAAAGAATTGGCAGTTCTTGGAAAGCAATGCCACAGTCTATCTAGAAAGGTGCATGGGCAAGGATACCCATGGGGGTGTCTGAGGACCAAATTCTTATTCTGGCTGTCCCATTAGCTAGTTGGTAGCTGTGGGGAAAAATGCAGTGCACCACCCAGATCCCCCTTAGTTTCTAGGGATTGCAAGCAGCAGCAAAGAGCTTGACACCAGGTCATGCAGCCTTCTGGGAGCAGTCCCCATCCAGTGACCGATCACTGTGAGATAATTCGACCCAGTTCCCTCACACCTATTCAGGGCCATTCTACCTCCAGAGCTCTGCAGCCTTGGGCAAGGCTGTGTTGCATCTACACTCACTTGACTTCTGCCTCTGTCCAACCCTACTTCCTTCCTCACCTTTTGATCTGCAACCCACTCCCTAAGAAACGACCTAAACACTAAGCCCAGCTCACAGTCAGTTTCTGGGAGGATGCAGCATGCAACAGTAACACTGGTCCCAGCCAGCCTCAGTTCCCTTTTCCAACCTATACAGCTACTGCAAGGATCAAATGAGATGGTTCAGTAAAATCTATTTGAAAATCACAATGTAAGTTTTATTTTCCTTTGATTAGAATGATGATTAAAGATAAATCTTCAGCTGAGCCACCTAGTATGGAATTTGAGAATACAGACTCTGAAGGCAGACAAACTTGGCTTAGAATCACTGCTTTACCACCTGTAGCTAGACGACCTTGACAAAGTCATTTTACCTTATTTCATCTCAGCTCTTACACCTGTAAATTGAAGATAATAATACTAATTATCAAACTGTTTTGCTAATCAGAGGAGACATAATATTTATAGGGCTTGGCACAGAGGTTTACTTGGAGAAAGTGTAGCTATGTAGTTTATATCTGGGGGAAGCAGTTATAAAAAATGTCAAGGACTCATATGTTTCTGGGAACGAATACAAATCTCCATGGGATAGGCAATTTTCCCATAGGAGAAGGATGGGGAAAACATTCAGGATTCTATCTAGTTGGCATCTTTAGTGTTTGTCTTGGGGTTTAGATGGGTGCTGAGGATGAGAGGCGGGTAAGAGAGAGAAAGAGGTCCACGCACAATATGGAAGAGAGGGGCTGGGTCGAGCAGCTGTAGGCGGTAGCTACTGTCCCCAGGCTATGGGCCAAGAAGTCATTTGGGGCAGGGTGAGTTGGAAGGTCACCTTGTGCCAGAGTTTGGGTTGCAGAACTAAAGACAAAGATCATTTAGAGTTCTGGAGTATGGAGTATAGTGAAGACAGGGCTGGCATGCCCTCTTTAAGAAGGTATGAGTAGAGAAAAACACACCATAATAGGTGGGAAAGGAGACAATTAAAAAAGAAAGGAAGAAACGAAAGAAAAAAAAAGAAAGGAAGAAAGAAAGAAAGAAGGAAAGAAAGAACGAAGGAAGGAAGGGAGGGAAAGAAAGAAAAGGGAGGAAACTTAAACTCTGAGCAAAGTTATCAAAAGGTAGCAAGACAATAATCACTTAGGACGGCTCTAATACGTAGCAGTTGCTAAAGATATACTTTGGTTGTTTGATTTATTGATTGGAAAGAGTAGGGGAGGCGAAAGGAGTAAACCAATGAAGTATGTTCAAAGAAACCACACCCCATCTGCTTGGGTTTCTCCTGTCCACCTCCCCATCTTTCATCTCATCCGACTCAGCTCCAGTCAAGGTCCAGGGTCAATAGGCCCTGATGCCACTCCGCTCCAGGTAACATGAAACACTGGAATCATGTACAAAGTCTGAAAAATCAATAGTTGTTCTTCCCATATCTGTCCATGATGTCTTTTCTTGTGGTCCCAAGCATTCTCCTGGGCCCTGCATCAGCATTCTTTCTCTTCCCCCATATTCCTACCCACAGTCCACGACTCTGCTGTTGGTCTTTAAGTACAGCTTCCAAGGACATAGCATGCAGTCATGGCGCTTATCAAGGGTCATAGATAGTGACTAATGCGTGAAAGGCCACTCCACTGATCCTGCGGGTCCACTCAGCTCATGTGGTCCTTCCTCTTCGCCCCGCCACTCCCTGCACAACACACCCCAGACTCTGTAGTCGGTCGTCCAGTATGACTTCCCTAGGGGAAGATGACATTTCTTCCTTCAAGAAGGTGTGAAAGGCTATGCTACACTCCAGCAAACTAGCAATTCATTTGTAGAAATAGTTTCAAGATATATTTTAAATCTTATAGTCTATAAGTCCTATTAGTAGCTAATAATTAGTCCTACTAATACGAATCATCTGAAGAGACTTAATTGGATGATCAGGATGATGAGGATAATGATGACGAAAACAATGACTCCTACCACACACTGGGGGCTCTGTCTATAGCACTTTTCATATGTTATCACATTTATACTTCACAACAACTGTGAAAGGTACTATTGTTCCCACTTTACAGATGAACTATCAGGGCTCTGAAAGCTTTATGCGTTTGTCCAAGAGGACACAGTTAGTAAATAGTTGCAAAAAGTTTAGAACGGTGGTTGGCAAGTGGGAAGCGTGGTGTGTTTGCTAAATAAAAACAAAACAAAACAAAAACAAAACAGAAATAGTGAGTTGCAGGATACAAATTTGAACCCACCTGTCTAACCCCAAAGCTCGTGCTCTTTCTGTGACATTACACTGCTCTCAACCTATACCATGCTGCCCAGGCCGTGGGCTGCCCCGTGCCAAGTGCTGGGGAGGGAGGAGCAGGGGAAAATATAAAGGTTGATGAAGTCAGCAGCCTTTTCTGCTTTCTTCCTCTTTCCCTGTTTTTCTCTCCTGCTCCTTCCTTCCTCTGTTCCTTGCACTTGCGAACAGATACCAAGCACTTCTCACACGTCAGTCTCTGGGATAGGCGCCTGGGAAACATGGTCCCTCCCCTCAAGGTGTTCCTGGCTCCAGACTTCAATGGGTTTTTAATTTAGTTGGAGAGTTGAGACAAATAGAAAACTATACCAGAGTAAAATCAAATGGACAATTGTCTTAAGTGACGTGCTACCCACTAGAAGTGTCATATTAATTCTGAGGAGGGAGAGAAAGGTTTGCAAAAAATAAGAGGCAAGCAGAAGGTGACACTTTAAGGGTATTTCCCCCTCCCCCAAATTAGATATTATGGTATGATTTTTTTCTGACTCTAAAAATAATTGCCCAAAACATTTAAACCACAGAAGAATCTAAAGAAGCAAAGAAAAACCAAGCAAAGAATATTCCCATAAGTACTATAAATAGAAATATATATGTATATATCTCAGGGTTTCTTAACCTTGGCACGATTGACATTTGACCCAGATAGTTCTTTGTTGAGGTGAGGGCTGTCCTGTGCATTACAGCATATTTAGTAGCATTCCTGACCCCACCCACTAGATGTTAGTATTTCTCCCCTTTCAGTTGTGATAAACAAAAAATATCTTCAGACATTGCCAAAGGTCCGCTATGGGGAGGCAAGATTGCCCCTATGAGATCTCTGACTCTGTCTCTCTCCTTCTCTCTCTCTGTATATACACACGCTTACATGTACATATATACTTATACGTAGATACGTATGTGGGTGTGTGTACACCCACACACATACATATACACACACACACGTGCATGCACACACACACTCACATTTTCATTCAAGGTATTTGTCTTTGCAAACAATATACTTCTGTATATCACAAATTAGATTATGCTATGCACATTATCTGGTACCCCATTTTTGTTTAGGTATCAATATCTAAATAATAATATTGTAGCTATTTTGCATTAATAGTGCATTTTGTTCCTATACCATATTTACCTAACCATTGCCCTATTTTCGCCCACTTAGGTTTTTCCAAATGTTTTCCCAGTGTAAGAAACACTGCAGTGAATATTCTGTGCATAAATCTTAATGAAAGAAAGTTTCTTTCTGATATACTCCTAGAAGTGGAATTTCTGGGCTGATGACCTTTCTAGATTTTGCTAATTTTTCTCCAGAAAATAATCATGAAATCAAGTAATGCTCCTCTCAACTTTATATGACAATGCTTATCTCTCACCTCATCATTCACAGTGGGCATTAGTAATATTTTAAATCTCTGCCAGTGTGACAGGTAAAATGAATAGTATCACACTGCTAGTTTGAATTTTTTGACTGTTAGTAAGACTGAACATCTGTTTGCATATTTTAGCAATTTGCATTTCTTGTTTTTGGAATTATACTCCATGTTCATTACTTATTTTTATTTGAGTGTTTTCTTTTTTTTTTTTTTTTTTTTTTTTTTTTTTTTTTTTTTTTTTTTTTTTTTTTTGTGGTACGCAGGCCTCTCACTGTTGTGGCCTCTCCCGTTGCGGAGCACAGGCTCCGGATGCGCAGGCTCAGTGGCCATGGCTCACGGGCCCAGCCGCTCCGCGGCATGTGGGATCTTCCCGGACCGGGGCACGAACCCGTGTCCCCTGCATCGGCAGGTGGACTCTTGACCACTGCGCCACCAGGGAAGCCTGAGTGTTTTCTTTTTTAAAAGTTGATTTATAAGAATTAATATTCTTGCATGCAATAATTTCTCAGTTTGTTATTTGTCTTTCAACTTTAGTTATAATTTGTGTTGTTGTAAAAGAATTTTTTTCATTTATTGAAGTCATTTAAAGACTCTTTAAATCATTTATAAAATTCATAAGTAATCTGTTGGAATTTTATTGAAATCACAGCCTCTGTAGTTAAAAAAGTGATTGAATATTGAAAATTTCATATGGTTTCAATCTGACACTTTAATGTTATTTTTTGGGAGAATTGAGATTTTATGATTTTTAGACCAGGAATATTATATGCCCTTCCATATATTCATGTCTCCTTTTATGTCCCTCAGTAAGTTTGACAGTATATTTTTACACAGAAAAAAAAATTTTTTTTTTGGCTGCTCCATGCAGCTTATGGATTGAAGTTCACCAACCAGGGATTGAACCTGGGACCAAGGCAGTGAAAGTGCCAAGCCCTAACCACTGGACCCCCAAGTCGAGAAAAAAATTCTTATGTTTATTTTCAGTTATTTCACATTTGGTAGTGTTATGAAAGGAATCTTTCAGAAAAAAAATAACTGTTTTATGGGAAACTACTAGGAGATGGCATTTTTGAGCATCTTTCTTAGTCCTTTTTCTCTTTCTCTGTTTATTTTTTTCAATTAATATCATGGATTTTTCTATCACATCTATAAATGGCAGTAAGTTTGCATCTTCCTTTCTAGTATTTAACCTGCCTTCCTGTTCTTGAACCATTACATTGATTACGACTTCCAGAAAGATGCTGATAGTATTTAGCTCTCAAAATGGACATTGTTCCCGATATTAATAGATGTGAAACTAACATTTAACCACTAGGTGTGATTATTATGACTTTCCACATAGATAAATTTATTATATTAAGAAGTTACCTATTCCTAGTTACAATGTGGGCTTTTCTTGATTGTTTTAAGTCAAGAGTGGGCATTCACCTTTCTTGGGTTCTTTCTAGAGAGGACATGGAAAAGGCCAGAGCAGTGGGTCTCCCAGCAGGTGGTCATGGCACCATTTCTTTTCTGCTTTCAATAAACCAACCATCTCTAGGAGGTTTGTCCTATCAGAGCCTGCCTTTTATTTTTATCCAATCTCCTGGGGAAGATACAGTAGCAGTGTTGCGTAGACTTCTTCCATGTGCTGCTACCCCAGCCAGGAAACAGCTCCTGCCCTGCTGTAGTCAATTACTGTCACTGCCTTCATCGGGCATAATCTCTGAAGGTGACCCAGAGATGCTAGCTTCTTCCTCATATGTTCATTGCAGTGAAGAGAGAGCTCTCCATTTCCAGCCTAGTAACTCTGAGTCAGGGACTTACACCAAGGCCTCTTTCACTACATCCTAAGGTGCTGTTTAGGATGAAGGATCAGGAGTTGACAATGTCTCCGTCCAACACGCTCTCTCATACACCATTTATGGCAAATATCTGTCCATGTTTCTGGACTGGTGATGACATTCTTCTTTAGAATTAACTAAAGACATTCTTTCTTTAGTTTCCAAGTCTCCCCCACCTTTATTTCTATATTGTGTAGGTGGTTTCAGTGGGAATTGGGAACGATGGAAATGATCACTTGTGAACACATTGCCATCTGACCCAGAGGTCCTCATCAGTTGTCAATTGCCTGTTAATGGTAATTGGCCAACAACTTCTGGTACAAAAACCATGCTTCCTGATATACAATATGGAAACAAGTGAAAGAGGAATTCAGCCTCCTCTGTCATCTATTAGCCTTTCACCAAGTAATGGGTATCAATTTTTTTTTTGAATATCAATTAATTTGCTCTGCTTCCATTCTTGATACATAGTCTTCCTATCGTGGCTGAAAGACTAAGAGTTCCAACCACTGGCTGGGTATCCTTTAGCAAGTATTTTCTGAACCTTGACTTCTTCAAGTAAAGAAGAGACAAATTGGCACTTACCTTGAAGTACTGCATGACTTGATACCTGTAAAAGTGTTTTGCACACTCAAGAGCAGCTCTGCCCAGTAGGCATATAATGTGAGACATGAATGGTAGCCATGAGTATAATTTTAAATGTTCTAACAGTTATTGTTTTAAAAATTGAAAAGAATCAGGTGAGATTCATTTTAATAATGTTTTAATATATTTATTTTAAGTTTATCCAATATATTATCATTTCAGCATGTAATCAATATGGAAGTTTTTCAAAATGATCTTTTATCTTCTTGCTGTTTTCCTAAACCTTTAAACTCCTTCAGCACATCTCAGTTCAGATCAGCCATTTTCAAATGCCCCATAGCCACATGTGGCTAATGGCTACTGTATCAGGAAATAGTTCCAGTGCATTAAACAGAGGATAATTTTTTTTTTCACTCATATACTAGTTCTTCCTCAAACTCCTTAATTATTGCTTTGAGATAGGTGGTGGGAGTCTAATTCCTCAGGTCATATCTCTTGCCTATTCTTTCGAATCAGACACTGTCTCTGACCCAGAGCTGGGACAGCCATGCCCAGGGTCACCTCAGGATTATCCTGGGGACTGACTTCCTGCCACCTGCCAAAACTGGCTGCCTGCTGTCTGACCCAGTCAGCTGGAGGATCTGAGCAACACTGAAACCTTCTGCACTCCCTGCTCACAATTACCTGTCTGCAAACATTTGCCAACTGGCTGAACTTACCCTCAGGTAACCTCCTCCATCGAGGATGGCTGGGGCCCACCAGTATCATGGAGCAGGTGCTGGCCCACACAGACTGTGACGAAGTTTCTGCAAACTCCCAGATTGGAACTCCCGATGTGCATCAGTCTCCACCCAAACGCCCGTGAACAACATTTCTGATGAAATATATCCAGAATTTGAGCACTTCCCACCAGTTCACTGCTAACAGCTTGATTCAAACCACCATCATCTCTTACCTGGGCTCTCGCAGTCGTTTCTTCACTGCTTTTGCTGCCCCACCCTTTCCCTCTTCAGTACACTCTCCACACAGCAGTCAGAATGATCCAGTGAGGATGCAAGGCAACCCACACTACTCCTCTGCCCACTCCCTCCAGTGGCTTCCTGTCTCACTCACAGTAAAAAGCCAAGGTCTTCAGATCGGCCTAGAAGCCCCTTCGCGGTCTGGCCTGTCACAGCTTCTTCTCAGGGCCCATCTCCTCACTTTCTCACTCTGCACTAGACTTTCTTGTTCTTCCTCACCCTACCAGACAGGCTACCAACTCAGAGCCTTGGCCTTGTGCTTCCGCTTCCTGAACATGCCTCCCTAAGATTGCCACACAGCAGCTGGCTCTCTTATCTCCTCC
Source organism: Platanista minor (assembly GCA_004363435.1). Lineage (NCBI taxonomy): Eukaryota > Metazoa > Chordata > Mammalia > Artiodactyla > Platanistidae > Platanista > Platanista minor. Next base: position 25,567 of record RJWK010022431.1, read on the forward strand.
CGGGTTTTTGTCAAATGTTGCCTTATCAGTAACGGTGTTTCTCATAGTCTCATTAAAACTTGCAACCTGCTACCCACACTCTCTATCTCCCTTTTCTGATTTATTTCTTTTCATAGAACTTATCACCATCCAACATTTTCTACATTTTACTTTTATATTTATATATTTTTTCCTGTCTGTCGGGCTTTCTCCTATATTCCCAGTGACCTTGTATTCTGGTCTACTCCTGAGTTCCCAGAAGCTTCATAGTGCCTGGCACATAGTAGGTGCTCAATAAAAATATTTGTTGAATCCGTGAATGCATGAATGAGTAAAAATGGTGACTGAAACCTTGCCCTAAATTTCTCTCCCAGATCCCAGAGAAAACAAAAATGCCCTAATGGACACAGAAAGCCCAGTGCTCTGCGTGTCAGGCATGCTGGTTCTACTTTCTTGTGAACTCTGAAATGCATTTACTGTGAACACTCCACACATCACCAACTGTTCCTTTTTTTTTTTTTTTTTTTTTTTCCGGTACGCGGGCCTCTCGCTGTTGTGGCCTCTCCCGTTGCGTGTTGTGGCCTCTCCCGTTGCGGAGCACAGGCTCCGGACGCGCAGGCTCAGCGGCCATGGCTCACGGGCCCAGCCGCTCCGCGGCATGTGGGATCTTCCTGGACCGGGGCACGAACCCGTGTCCCCTGCATCGGCAGGCGGACTCTCAACCACTGCGCCACCAGGGAAGCCCCGCCTGTTCCTTTTTAACAAGGGGTTAGTGCTCACAAATGGAAACAGACAGAAGGAAGAGCTGGCAGAATGAAAAAGCAAAGTTGTTTGTACCCCCTTGGTTCACCCCTTTGAGAATTCCAAGCATTTCAAACTGTGGCCATGGTTCTTCCTCCAGCCTGACCCATATTTTGCTCCTTTCACAGAATTTCACGGGAAAAAATTACAATAATTTTAATGTATAATACCATGGCCACCTTGAGCCGACACTAGGGCTGTATGTGCACGTACAAAATGAAGTAAAGGATTAAGGCCATTTTTCAGATAACAGAAAACTAGAATCCATCAACTAGATGGTTTGTTCAACCTAAAAAATTTCTAAAATTTCCTCACTTGTCCACTTCACTTTGAAACTACACCTTTAACAGCCAGTTCACATGTTTTCTCAAAAACACAGAAATCTTTCCCACCTCTGTTAGGCAAGGTAATTTCCATTCTAAATTTCCCTATACAAATGTTAAAGTGCTTGTGTTATTAGTTCCCTACAGAGTTGAAATACAGATGACTTGGCCTACCAAATATAGTCATGTGGATAACAGAGTCAGAAAAACTAGAGGGGCTAATCTTTTCATCCAGTAAGAGTCAAATCCGAACCCTTGGGGGGGTAGCAATTCTTGAACACCTGGGGCATTTGAATCAGACTTCACACTCGAGAAATACCTAAGGATCTGACTTCTGTTGGGTCCATGGGAAATAGCAGCAAGCCTGCCAACATTGGCCCACTGAGTCAAATCCCAAAGCCACCCTTCTCTCCTTCCTGCCTGCTGACCTGGTCTGTCTGTTCCCCCCGGCCACATGGCACAGAAGTCCTGCAGACTAAGGACATTCCTTACTGGATGCAGCTCAGTGTTCTCAGATTTTATGGGATCTCCAGTGATACAACATTCCTTTGAATGGTGTTCTTCTTGAGACATCACTGCAGCATCCCAAAGGGAAGGTTTTCATTCAGCTGACCAGGTTTTCATTCAGCTGACGTGGCTGACCAGGGCCACGTCAACTCTTAGTCCTCTCGTAGATTAATTTTTCTTCCCTCTATGGTAAAGAACCACCTTCAGCCATTTCTGAAATTAGAATTAAACTTTCATTTGCATAATTAAGTTCGAGTATGTTATTTTCACTTCCTTGAAGATTAATTGGTTATGATCTCTGCCTAAAGAGAGTAGATGACATATTCCACGTGCATTATTTTGATGGACTTCTACTCTATTTTTAAACTTCTGCTCCATTACAGATAGAGCATCTTGGAAATGACTTGAAAGCAGTACTTAAACAAATCTGAGTCTCTACCCACTTTAATTGACTTAAGTTTTTGGCCAGATTTGGTGTCCCCAGAAGTTCTTGATATTAACCACAGCACGAAGTATTTAATCCACTGACTTCCGGAGCATTTATATTGACTGAAGCTTTTGATATACAATACTTATGCTGAGAAAGCTTTATCCATTCCCTCTGTCAATCCATGAACATTCTACTACTGCTTTCTTCAAATCTAGGCTTCTTCTAAGAAGCAATTTAATAATAATAATAATTCTATTATAATAATTATTATTTTATAATAAAATTATAGTTATAATAATGCTAATAATACAATAATTATAATACTATTACTGATTATTATTATAGTTATATTAATCATATAAATATTATAGTAATAATAACAGTATAGGAATAGCTATCATATAACTTATTTAATTTTCACAAATGACCATGATGTTGGTATTTTTATTATCCCCGTTTTATTGATGAGAACTCTGAGGCATGGAGAATTGAAATTATGTGCCTTAATTCAAACAACTGGTATATCAAGGCACTGGGACCCCTTCTCTTTCTCACTCTTGCTCTGATGATTCAAATATTCTCACTTCCAGAATGTGCTTGATCACTTTCTACACTAATTGTTCATCACATCCTTCTGGAAATGATGAACCTACGTATATGTTCTTTCTACTTATTTGTCCCACAGATTCACTCTTCAAGACCCAACTCGAGTGCCCCTCCTCCATGAGGGCTTCCACTGTGCTCGCATGCAGAATCAGCCACCCCCTCCTCAGTGTTCCTAATTATGTCTGAAACAGGCTTCTATTATTGCACTTATCACATTGTCCCAGAAATGTGCCCCTGTCCCTTGAATTCAGCTTTCCAGCTTTACTTACTCACATCTCTGTCTCCAATGCATGGTACAGTGACCAGGGCATCAGAGGAGCTACACAAAGGATGGTTTTATAAATGAAACATGTGTTTCCCAGAAACATAGGAAATGACTCTTCTGTGTCTTTTGTCCTTGCCTGCCCTCCCTCTCCTCAGACCTCTAGAGCTGTTGGGTCTCCCCAGTTGATAATTGAGTGAGGTGGCCAATGGCTAATTTCCCCAGAAGCAGAAATAACCCAAAGTTGTACCACCACACCAAGGGTCTTTAGCTAACAGCAAGGTCAAAGTGCAAGTTGGGATTGAGCTGGCAAAATCTATTGCCTTCCTCTTCCTATCATGAAGGGTAGTGCTTGGCTTGGGGGTGAAAGGTCAGAAATGGTGATTCCATGTATGTGCATCCACACACTCATGTATGGGGTCATTCCGTTCAGCTCAATTTATTTATCTTTTCAGGTAATATTTGTTAAAAGTCTTCTGTATTCCATGTGTTGGGCTAGGTGCTGGGAATACAATTTGTACAAATAGTAGAGAGGTCAGATAATGGTCCCTGCCCTCATGGAGCGAATAGCTGACCGGGGAGACATGAACATTGATTGCATTCTCTGAAGAGTTATTCGGATCTGTCGGATCATGATTCCTCATCACTTATTGGCCAGTTACCTCCACACTTCTCTCTGCCACCAGTCTCTGTCCTAGGCTCTTGCCCCAGGTTCAGGGCCATAGATGAACAACCACATTTAGTGCCTCGGCTGCACCTCAGTGGCACAAAAAGTGGGAAAGGAAACTATGTTCACAGCTGATAACCAATATTTACTGAGTGGTTATCATATACCAGGCCTTATGCTTCATGTATTGTATTATTTAATGATCACAGTGACCACTGAGGTAGATGCTGTTATTAAGCCTGTTTTAATAACAGTAATTGCTAATGACATTTAGAGAAGTTAAGGAACCTGCCCAAGATTAAACAGCTAGTAAATTAACTCTGGAGTTCTGAAAACACTAGCACTTTACTGTCATAAATTTATGCCCCCAAATTAAACATTTTAGGATGCCGAAGTATTTAATTCTTCACTTTCCTTTCTGATTTATAACATATAAAACATTTATAAATAAATTATGTCTTTTAATCTTTACAGTAATAATAGAAAGAAGGTGTCTGAGCTTCATCTGATAGATAAGGAACCTGAACCTTAAGTTTTCCAAGACTATGGGGCCAATAAGCTGAGGAGTCAGGGTTTTCATCTATCAATCTGAGCTGTACCCAAGTTGCCTTCATAGAACAGCCCAGAAGGAAACAAACAACATCCCAGAATCTTTCTATAAATAGACTCCCGGAGAATTAAATTAGACATTTTGTACTATTACAACTTCTATCCGTTTGGTGGTGATTCTTTTTTTTTTTTTTTTTTTTTT
>RJWK010022432.1:0-29891 GCA_004363435.1 Platanista minor
GAGCCAGGCACACACGTTCTAGCGACAGCCCCACAGCCCGCTCACTTGGCTGGAGACGCTTCATAGAGACGGATGTTCTCCTGCTGTGTCCTGACTTCCCAGGGCTTCTGCTTCAGGAAACCCCTGAGTGGGAGGTTCCTCAGATGCGTTAGACGGTTCAATACTTAACCTGGACGACTCTGGTCCTTTACCAGGAGGTCCCTAAGGGAACACGAGGTGGCCTAGAGCAGGCCAGTCCAGGCCTGGCCGCGTCTGGGAGCCCTCCCTGGGCAGCCTCACATCCCCGCATCTCCATGTGGGGGGAAGGGGGACTTGAGGGGAGGGCTGTAATGCGGGAGGGATGAGCTTGGGGCCGTTAGCCATTAGCCGTCCTGCTCCACCACCGGTCAGCATCACAGTGGTCCCCACAGCCGCAGTCTCCCTGGGTCGCAGGCCACGGGACCTGGCCCCCATTTGCACACTCACCCCCTTCACCGGCGTAGTCACCATGTTACTGAATACCAAGTCCATGTGCCCAGTGCATGGTGAGGCCAAATGATACCAAAACGTCAGAGTTTGGAGCAGAGAAAGGTTTATTGCAGGGCCATGCAAGGAGACGGGTGGCTCATGCCTTAAAAACCCCGAACTCCCCAAAAGCTTTCAGCAAAGCCCTTTTATAGGAGAGGTGAGGGAGGGGCGTGGTTAGCTGTTGCAGACTTCTTGGTGTCAGATACTTTGTTCTTGAGGTCAGGTCATGGTCAGATCATGATGTTCCTTTAAACCTCCACCAAAACAAATGTTATTCTCTGTTCTGACAAGAAAGGGGAAGGTCCCAAGGCTCAGCTTTCGCCCTCCAAGGTCCAGGCCCTGGCTGAGAGAAGGGGGTCCCTGCTCAGGGGGGCGGGGGGCAGGCTACCCTGCCCCAGAGCGTTCGTCCAGCACCCAGTCTGGGTCCTCCTGCCAGTGCCCAGGTCCGGCTGAAGAGGCAGATCTCAGCTGGCGGTGCCCTAAGGGCTGAGTCCCCAGAACCTACCCAGCTGTCATCACTGAGGGAGCCAGGTACCCAGCACCCAGCCTGCCCTTTGGCTTTTCATTTAAACTGGAGAGAATTATCTGTATAGGGTCAATAGGAATACATTCTGTAGCAAATACTAATCAGGTTATTAACAATTGTCCTTCCCAGCTCACAGCAACTGTCTGTCCTTTTTGAGAATAACCCGAACCACAGAGGTGGACCTTAAGTAATGATGGGCCATGTCCTTGCAACTTAACCCTGACCTCTGGCCACCTCCTAGGGGTAGACAACTGATCTAAGCTGTACCAATTTTTGAAACTTGGAAAGACTGAAGCTGGTTGAAGCTGTTACCTTAAGGCAGTGTCCATGTACTCATGGACTGTGACCCATGGAGGCTACCACCGCCATTAGGTCGTAGAAATGGGAATGGTGGAGAGGTGCACTGCTGCTTCAAGGCCTGGGCCTGGCCAGTGGGCAGCTGTGGCGAGGGCTCTGGAGCTCTGCAGGACACAGCCCTCAGCCTGTCCCCAGGTCCCCAGCTCGCCCACTAGCCCGAGGACGGAGGCCCCAGAGGGTCCCGGCGAGAAGGCTGGGATCTGTCTCTCACGGCGCCCTGCCGCGAGGACCACTGCGAGGCTGACTGTGGGTGGAGCAGGACCTCTAACCACCAAACTAACAGTCTTGCGCTAACAGCTGCATGTCCGCTCTGTCCCTGTTACATCCTGCGAGGGCGCTGCAGGGGCCTGGACAGCAGCCGAGCTGAAGGGTTCACACTGTCCAACAGCAGATGCTGGGCGTGTGGGTGAGCCAGCACCTCAGGCCCCAGGCCCACCTACCAAACGGCCCCTGTACTGGGGTGGAGGGCCATCTTGGGGGTCAAATCCTGGGTCCTAGTGGGGCAGCCCCGGCCAGGCCACCTGTCCAGGCATGTGCAGCTGCGCCTTGGAGAGGGCTTGGTAGGAGCCAGCAGGCCGGACGTGCAGGCAGCTGCATCATCGCCTGTGGGGCCGTTTAGTCCCCTCCCCAACCTCGGGAGGGCAAACGCCCGCGCTTCATGGCCTCCCCCTGCTCCCAGTGGCGACCCCACCGCAGCCACACTGGGCCTCCACACATCCGAGCGGACAAGCCTGCGCCAGGGCCATGACCGCCTGCCTCTGTTCCAGCCATGTGGGGCAGCCACCCATGAGGTAGCCACCGTGGCTCGTGAAAGCTCCAGGACAGCTGCACCTTTGGCCGGCAGCAACGGCCCACCTGCTACCTTGAGGAGCGATGACGGCAGAGGCAACCTCTGGCCCAGGCTCACACCAGCTGCCCGGCAGGCGCCACATGAGCCTGGTCTGACATCGTGGGATGCTCCTTGAGCCCCTTCTCTGGCTGTTACCTTTAAGAGTATTACACTTTCAGATTAAAAAGTTGCAGAAGAGAGAATAATATCTGTTTTGTTGGAGGTTTGCAGGAACATCGTGACCTGACCATGACTTGACCTACGTAGACAGCTAAAAGAAAAAAAGATTTCTGCATCAAGAAGTTCTCAACAACCAAACACCCCCCGCCTTTCTGGTATAAAAGAAGTCTGAATTCTGACTGGGGAAATATGGTTCTTTGAGACACTAGTCTGCCATCTTCTCGGTCTGCTGGCTTTCTGAATAAAACGATTATTCCTTGCCCTAACACTTTGTCTCCTGATTTATGGGCCTGTCACACAGTGAGCAGGACAAGCTCGGACTTGCTATCAATTCTGGTGAGCCAGCCAGTAGCCTTGCTGCTTGTGGCCAGACAGACTGGGATGGGAAATTTTGGGGTAAGGCCCTAGCTAGCAGCTGCCGGGACCACTTATTCTGAGGATCTTCCCTTCAAAATTCCCTGCAGTGGCACTGGCTGCCCTGGCGCTTGGCAGCTGGAGCAAGTGATTGAATTTGGGAGCCGATGGGCTCCGTACAGTAGGGTAAGTCACTCCAGTGTGTACAGCCGAGAACATTCTCCCCCGCGCAATTAGGGCTTTTTCTGTAAGGTAAAGGCCAATTTGCTTTGCATGTGATTGGGGTACCCTGTTGGAGAGGAGAATTATTGTGGGACTCTACCCCATTTGTGAACCTGTTCGTTTGCTTTTGTTTTGTGTTCATTCAGGATGGAATTTGTTTGTGGTTGTTGGTATTGGAATTTATGCCTTTTGTGTTTTGTTGCTCTTGAACTTGTAAATATAGGAAACACTCCATCTGTCCCTAAGGAAAGCTCTTTGGGGCGTATCTCAAATAAATGGGCAAAATATAGTTGTGGGCCTATGACTAAGAAAGAGATGATATTCTATTACAATAGTGTGTGGCCCCAATATATGTTAGGATCAGGAGAGCGATGGCCCTTGAATGGCTCACTTAACTACTATACGACCTTGCATTTAGAACTGTCTTGTGAAAGAGCAGGTAAAAATGACGAGATTCCATACGTAGAAGCATTTATGCTATTCATCAGGAGGAAAAAAGTCAGATGGCTCCCACCTTATGATGCAGCAGTCTAAAAGGAAAACCAAGGGAAAATCTGTTCTACAAGAGGAAGAGTGAGAAAATGAGACTGAGGACATGTTATTTCAAAACTTAAACCCTCTCTGACCAACCCAACTCCCCCACTGGCCCAGCAAGCTGCACCAGAGGTTGTTCTGACCACCCCCATGCCACCAATATATTCACTCCTTTTACCAATTCCTGTTTCCCCTACTTATGGGGATCAGTTAGAAGTTTCTATGTTAACCCCTGGGGAATAGGGGCCTGCTTTGGTGTCACCATCTAAGACCCGATAGGGCACCCAATTTGGACCAGGAGCCACTTCTGGTTTGGGGCAATTTCCCTTGCGCCAATATCCCACAGGAGGCCTTGATGCAAATGGCCAGCCAGCTGGGTTTCTATGGATGCACAATCCATTCTCAACTTCAGATTTGTTTAATTGGAAAAACCATAACCCTGCTTACTGAGAGGACCCCCTCCACATGACTGAACTTTTCACTTCTATCTTTGCCACTCACCATCCCCCCTGGGTGGACAGTCACATGGTTATGAATATGATTCTTACTGGGGATGAAAGGAGGATGGTCACTGGCTAGCAAGGAAGCACACCAGCTTCATCCGGCAGATCCAAAGGGAACTCCAGAAGCAAATCTGGCAGTTCCTACTGCTGAGCCTGACTGGGACCCTAATAACGGAGATATACCGCATCTAGAGCATTATAGGAAGCATATCTTAGTGGGTCTCCAAAAGGGGTACCTGGGCAAAAGAGCTTAAACAAAATTCAGGAGATACACCAAAAATCCAATGAGGATCCATGAGACTTTCCAGAAAGAATTTATCAAGCTTATAGATGCTGCACTGATGCAGACCCTGAGGCCCCGAAAATATGGGAATGGTAAATATGACCTTCACTGAGCAAAGTGCCCCAGATATAAGAAGAAAGTTACAAAAATTAGATGGTGCATTTGGAATGAACCCTTCTCAACTGGTAGATGTTGCTTTTAAAGTGTTCAACAACAGGGAACAATGACAGAAGGAAGATGATGCAAAATGGAATTCCACTTTTCTGGCAGCAGCATTAGACTCCCGGAAGGTGAGTAACCCAAACAGAGGTAAGCCACCATTGGGGAGGGAACAATGTGCTTACTATAAGGAGGAAGGGCATTGGAAAAAAGATTTGCCCTAGGCTAAAAAATAAGAAGGAAAACAATAAAAGAAAGACGGGAACCTTTCATATGGTAGAAAGAGAGGAACACTGATGATGAATGAAGAGAACCAGGGGCTCCCTTGGACTTGAGGTGTCCAATTCCAGTTTCCCCACAGGAGCCCCAAGTAACTTTGACAGTGGGGGACAAGTTGATTGACTTTCTGATAGTTAAGGGGGGAACATATGCTGTGGTAAACACCAAGGTGGCACAGAAAACATCTCAATCCATCCCGGTCATGGGAGTTTCTGGGCAAGTACAGACTCATTCTCTCTTACAGCCTCTAGAATGCCAATTAGGGGACCTCATCCTGAAACACAGTTTCTTATATATGCCAGCATGTCGATCCCTCTTTTGGGCCGAGATCTCCTCTGTAAATTCAATGTTCAAGTAACTTTTTCACCAGAACAGCCTGACATCAGGGTCCCACTGAAGCACATTTTAAGCCTACAGAGGGCACTCATGGACACCCCAGAAAAGGAGACAGAGCTCTTTCCCCGCGAAGTCTATGAAAAGGTAAGGCCAGAAGTATGGGCTGATGGCACCCAGGGAAGGCCAAAAATTCATGTCCAATAAAAATCCCGTTAAAAAGGACCCCGGGGACACCTAATCTAAAACAATATCCTCTGAAGCAAGAGGCCCAAGAGGGAATTGAGACAATTCTAAAAAAGTTTTCGGGAAAAGGACTAATTAAACCTTGCAGGTCCCCATATAAGACCCCTATTCTCCCAGTCAAAAAGCCAAACTCAGCAGAGTATCACTTTGTCTAAGACTTGAGGGCTATTAATGAAATAGTCCAAGATTTGCTCCCTGTGGTACCTAAGCCATACACTCTGTTCACAACTATTCTGGGAGAATACAGGTGGTTCTCAGTTTTAGACTTGAAAGATACTTTTTTTCTGCATTCCTATTGCAGAAGAATTACAGCAGCTATTTGCTTTTGAATGGCAGGACCCAGAAACACAGGTAGTCCAACAGTATTGTTGGACAGTCCTGCCTCAAGGATTTAAGAATTCCCCCACCTTGTTTGGGGAAATGTTGGCTAGGGACCTTAGAAACTTAATATTGGATGAAGGACTCTTACTCCAAAATGTGGACAATTTGCTCATAGCGAGCCCTACATGTGTGTCTACAAAATACCATCAGAACCCTGAACTATTTGGCCAACAGTGGATATAAGGTTTCCCAGAAAAAGGCCCAAATATGTAAGCAACAAGTCATGTATCTGGACTTTGTCCTTTCCCAAGGACAGCAGGATCTTTTGCCTGATAGAAAACAGGTAACTGCAGGCTTGGGAACACCCAAGACTCGCAGACAGCTGAAGGGGTTTCTGGGAATGACAGGGTTCTGTTGGATTTGGATCCCGAACTGTGGGCCCATAGAAAGCCCCTCTATGAGACTTTAAAGGGACATGATCTTGAGTCCCTTACTTGGACTAAAGTAAGTTTCAAACAGCCTTTGAAACAATAAAAACAAAGTCAGTCTCAGCCCTGGCTTTGGGACTACCAGACTGAAACCTTTCAAATTGCATGTACATGAGAGACAAGGCATAAGTCTCGGGGTGTTAATTCAAACTCTGGGGGATATCCCTCTCCCTGTTTCCTACTTCTCAAAACAACCAGAACAGACTTAAGGGATGGCCTCTCTGCCTTCAAGTTGTAGCAGATACTTGTGACATACTTCAGGAAACTCAGAAGTTTACCCTGAGGCAACCCACCACTGTTTACGTCCCTCACCATGTTCTTTCTTTACTGGAACAAAAAGGGGGCTATTGGCTGACTTCTGGGAGAACAGGAAAGTACCAAGCCATTCTCTTAGACAATTTCAACATAAGACTTCAGGTCACTTCAGCCCCAAATTGAGCCACATTGCTCCCAATTAATGCTCCACAACCCCCAGAGCACAAATGCCTACCCGTCATCGAGCTAGTATATACTCTAGCAGACCGGACTTAAGCGACTAACCCTCAGCTGAGCCAGATATGGAACTGTTTACCGATGGAAGCAGCTTCATGGACCAAGGAAGGTGACGTGCTGGGCATGTGGTGGTAACCCTTAGAAAGATTGTTGAAGCAAAAGCCCGGTCCCCAGATATCTCAGCCCAGAACGCAGAAATCATTGCTCTGACAAGAGCCCTACTACTCACTGAAGGAAAGTGAGTAAATATATACACAGACTCTCACTACGCATTCTCTGTGGTGCATGCTCACGGGGCAATCTGGAAAGAAAGGGGGCTCCTCACTTCAAACAGTAAAGACATAAAGCATGCTTCTTAAATCCTGTCACTATTAGCAGCAGCCCACAAGCCCTCACAATTGGCCATAATGCACTGCCCAGGCCACCGAAAGGGTGAAGCTCATATAATAAAAGGCAGCTGGTTAGCTGACCAAGCTTCAAAGAAGGCAGCAAAGGAAGGGGATTATCAAGCAGTAACAGGGTCACTTCTCCTGCACATCAACTTGTCAAAATACCAGGAGGCTCAGATTAGTTAAAGCCCTCCTTAAGGAAAGTATCCCCTGATTTGGACTGCCTAATACCCTTCAAAGTGATAATGGGCCTGCTTCTGTCTCTAGCATAACCCAACAAGTGTCTAAAGCACTGCAAATTGGAAGCTACATTCATCCTGGAGACCACAATCAACAGGAAAAACCAAGAAAATGAATTATACATTAAAAAGGAGCATTGCTAAAATATGCCGAGACTAATTTAACTTGGGATAAGGCCTTGCCAGTTGCCATGCTACGGATGAGAGTGGCTCCCAGAAGCAGGCCTAAATTAAGCCTCTTTGAAATACTGTATGGTAGGCCATTGCAGATGTCTCCTCTGTTCCACCCCAGGGGAAAAATGTGTTCACAGTGGGCAGGAATGAGACCTGCATGGTGTGGAGCGTCCAGGCAGGCAGGCTTGAGAAGCTGGTGGGAAACCTCGTGCCTGCCTTCCTGGGCGGGGCCCCCTCCAACCTCCCCACATTCCTGGGCAGCTACAGGGCTTTCCGTACCACCCAGCAGATGCTGGAGCTTCTCTTCACAAGGTGAGCACTTTTTCCTGATGGGACATTGGTGACTCGGCCACCTACTAGCTGTGACATGTAGGAATGTCACTCCACCTCTCTGAGCCTCAGTTGGCCCCTCTGCACACTAGGGTAAAGAGAGGACCAGCCCCCTACGATGACTGTAGGGACCAGCGGGTCCTTCACGGAAAGTGCTTTCTGGGGACCTGGCCCGTGGAAAGGTCTGCTGGAGGGGCCGTGGTTGTGCTAATTCATGTCCCTGCTCCACATGAGGAAGCCTCTACCTCAGTTGTCACTGTGCCTCCGACCTTGGGATGAACGTTTTTCCCATAGTGATTCTATTAGGGGTGCCCTGTCCTGGGTGAGTGAGCGCAGGGACCCTTGGGGGAGAGCAGTGGGGCCCCAGGCCACTCAGATGTGTGCGATGGGGCTGGTGGGGCTCATTCATTCTTCACATATAGAGGAAGGCCCACTAGGTGCAGGTATTTTTCTAGGAATACCCATCATTTAATGCACCAAGCATACAACAGTCCTGCCCTCCAGGGCTTCCATTCTAGTTTGGAGTCAGACAGTCACACTAGTCCTCACAACCAGGGCTACCCTGGGAGCACAGTATGGAAGGAAATGCCCGGTCTCTGACTTGGCTGCCCAACTGACTCCCCCCAGGGCCGTGTCCTCCATGCTGTGCACCTGGCTGCACCATTACCCTGAGCATTTCCACCAGCCCCCAGAATTTCCCCGCCTGAAGATGCTTCTGGCCTACACAGAGCTCAGCATGCCTGGCTCAGACCTGGAGCAGGAAGCCCACCTTCTCCTGGCACAGCTGTAGCACCTGGAGCCCCCTGAGACAGAAGGTGATGGTGAGGAGGACTCAGGGTGGGTGATGGGGGGTGAGTGGGGAGGGGAAGGGGCGGAGCCACACAGAACAGAGCTTCCCAAGGCTGGAACTGGGCCTCTGAGGAGACTCAGATCACTGTTTCCCCAGACTGCAGTCTGGGAAGACTTCCTGGGGGTGGCATCTTGGATTGAGGCTTCACTGATTGGCAGTGAGAAGTTTCCTGTCTTTGGAGGCACTGGAAAAGCAGTCCTATTGATGATATTTTCTCTTCTTGGAGCTACAGCACCAGCTCCAGAACAAGCTCTGGAAACATATCAAGACCTAGAGCCAGCTACACCTCTACTGCCCACTACAGCTCCAGAGCCAGAGCAAGCTCAAGCCACAGCTATTGTTCAAGCTCAAGAGCCAGAATATGCATTACTGTCAGTTCCTCAGCCAGAACTAGAGAATGGTCATGCCCTAGCTCTCATTTAAGCCACAAGTTATCAACTTATTTCCAAGATCTACTGCAGTGATTTACAACAGAACAAACAAGCAAGCAAACTAATGAAAACCCAGTATGGCCCATCTGCCCCCCATGGAAATATTAATGATTCAAAGGTATAAGCTCTATATTATATCTATAGATATTATAATATATAATTATATATGACTATCCAAAGAGTAATACTTTTATCTCTGAATAACAGCACAGAATGTCAGAAAATACGCAATGTGCATCAATGAAAATAATCATTCCTCCTTTAGTCACCTTCCTGGTATCAGGGTCAAGACCCGTGATGGGGGAGACAATGTTTGCTTTCCCAAAGTCAGAATGAGTTAGCTAGCACATCCTCTCTCTCGATTACTCTTACCATCAAATCAGCCAGTTTCTACATCAGTCTTTTTGTCTCTGTCTCTGATTCCCTCCTTCTACCTGTCTTTGTCTGTCTGTTTTCCTCCCTATTTCTGTCTCTCTCCTCTTACTCTCACTTGCTCTCTTTTGCTTTTTTGCCTCATGGATGCCTGAGTAACGTTTCTCTGTCTCTCTTAAGTCACCTTAGGCAGTACTGTTTCATAACATACAGTACATTGGCAAGTGTCCCTGTCAAAAACTCACTAAACCCAGATGACAATAATTAAAATCACTTGCTGCCTGGGAAGTACTCATTTACAGTTATTTACCTCTTCGTGGATACAAGCCACAGTCATTTCTAGGTCAGGACACACTGATGTACCCGATCCCCACCTTTGAAATGTGTGCCATTGACTTCAACAGTGAAACGCCGTGCTTGCTTCCTCATTACTGAAGACCAAAGAGCAACGTGTGTTCATTTTTCAGTCATTTCTGAATGTTGTGCGTGGATAATTAGATAAACCAAGAAAACATTTCAATAGGGAAAGACAGCCAGTCTTTGTTGACGTGTTGTGATGGCCCAGGCCTTGCGCTCAAATGCTAACTCTCTTCCTTTAATTACTCCTCTCAAACCTGACTAGAAAGGAAGCCTTCACTGGTAGTTCTTTGGAGAAAAGCAATAAAGGAACAAACTCCATGGCACAACCAGCCTCATGCTTCATTGTTTCATGGACTTTTCTTTCTCACCATCCACTGGAATGGGCCTATAGCCACTCGTCTCACTCTGGCCACATGTTCCCAAGGGATGCACTATCACTGCCAGGATTTGAGTCACTGTTGTCTCAAGCACCCAGAAGAGAAGCACCGAGAGAAAGAAGTATGTCCCCTCCCTAGCGTGCCCTCAAGACTCAAGGCCCTGTAGCAGATGGCATATTGGGTGTAAACCCATGAGAAAACGCACATCTCGTACCCTTTCTCTAGTACGACACTTTCACTTGTTGGGTTTTTTTATTTCGTTCTTCACATTGCATGACACCATCTGGCTAATGCTTATAAGCAAATTTATTAAAGATTGACTCCAGATTGCTTAGCCCTGACTGCTTCTGGACCTGGACCCTGAGAGAGAATGACTAAAGACATTCAAGTTTACCTGAATTCTGCTCTCTAGAATGCCAAGTTCTCAGGCCAGTTGTTCTCTGGTAGTTGTACCAGGGTAAGGGTTCTTTTGAAGCAGTGCTTGCACAGCATCCTTTTGACATGGCTTCAAAACAAGTCTCCTTCTTCACAGTCCTCTTAGGAGTCGCCTGTTGAAGAGCAAAGGGGGAAAGTCTTAGGGGGGATTCCACATAAATGCAAAACGATGGTGCCAGCCCAGCTGTTGTCTTTATGCCATGTGTAAAACTTTCTGGGTCCAGAGATTATACTCCATTTTTAACTGAATGGGACACTGGGAGTTCAACATACGCCTATCAGAAAAGATGACAGTCAATGTTATTGGGATCTACCAACCACTAACAAATAATCCATAGAATTACATGCAAACGAAATGCAAAGCCATAGAAAAACAGGATTTCATTCAATTGATGGAAGAATTTTTCACATATTGATTCATGGGAGAGTCATTATGGCTTATGCTAACTAGAAAAGCCTGTCTTATGGCCTGTCGTATGTACATTGCACATCTGCTCGAACTATTAAAAAACACAGAAATGCCTTTATCAGATTGTTTTCAATACCTACTTTCAAGATAAGGGCAAATGTCCCCCTTCTGATGATGCCCAGGCTGGTTCTCTATGAAGGATGAGTTGCTCTTTCCAGACAGTGCGGTCACACTGCCTAGGTGTGTCCGTGCTCAACTTTCTCTTTTGAAACCTTGAAGTGACGTACTCCATATCTGACATTTGTTCCTTGTTATGAAAAGATATAAAACTGTGCTTCGGGCATTCCAACTGGAGCCAGATGGCCATGGTGGATGTGCTTTCAGACACGTTCCTGCACCATAGAGATCTTGGATTTCCTGAACTGTATCAAACTCCAGGACACCACCAGCCCTTCTAGAAGAAAAAAAAAACCTGCTAAAAGCTGCCAGCTTGCAAACTTACAGCCTCAAGGTCTTCCCCTGTGAGTAAGCAAGGGTTTCAGACCCCAACGAATACTTACTTAATGACACCCTTACTTCTTGCCAGCTCCAATTATAATTCTTTAGAAATAACTCATGGAACTAAGTGCAACATTGCAGATTTTGCCTTTATAAGCCGCCTCCATTTTGTACTCCAGGAGAAGACAATTCAAGTGCTTCTGGAATCTGTGTCTTCTGGGGTCTAGTTTTCAGTTTGGCAAAAATAAACTCTCTTCTATTCTTACTACAGTTTGATTATTTCCATCAACGCAATAGAAATTAACCACTTAAAATTGAAAACAAAACACAATAAAACAAACAACAAAAAGGAACCAAACCAACTCAAAATCCCAAACTTGGTCTACTGGAAAATAAACATATTTGTATCAACTGAATTGAAAACATTTGAAAATTTATGTAGCATTCCATCCAATTACAGTACCAACTTTAAGACTTTTGGTAGAGGGCTTCCCTGGTGGTGCAGTGGTTGAAAGTCCGCCTGCCGATGCAGGGGACACGGGTTCGTGCCCCGGTCCGGGAAGATCCCACATGCCGCGAAGTGGCTGGGTCCGTGAGCCATGGCCACTGAGCCTGCGCGTCTGGAGCCTGTGCTCCGCAACGGGAGAGGCCACAACAGTGAGAGGCCCGCGTACCGCAAAAAGACTTTTGGTAGAGAAGCCACTGATGGGCAACAGGGCTACCAACTTCCTTTTCCATTTCAAGAAAATGTCCAAGCCACTCTCAATCTTTTTCCCCAATTTATTCCTGAAACACAGCCCAATAAAATCTGTCACTGCAATCTTAATGGTCACTTATACCTTCGTTAACCCTGGAAGGGCACCAAGGCATCTGGATGATCCAACAACAAAGTCCAGATGCAGATGTATACTTACTGCGTGATGTGCTGATGAATCCATGTTGGGAGAGCCACCTGGACTGCACAGAAACTGCTGGACAATTGTTCAGTTCCTGGAAGCACAGGACTTATAAAAGTACAAGGATGCCTCACCCCTATTTATTTCAACAGCTTCCTACGGTGAACCCTCATTCAAAATTTATGACCTTGACGGAATCCCACAAAGCAAGTGGAAATTAAATGAAAGGCAAGTTCAGAGGCTACCAGGTACTTCTGAAGCTGCCATCATCCTTTCGCCAGTACAATTTTGTTTCAGGGCTCTCTAGTTTTCACATACTCAAACAGTTTGCTTTCGGTTGCAGTCCATGACTCTAGGTTCCTCAGGATTAGGTTTGGGTATGTTCTTTCCAAAATGAGGAGCCTAGCTTCCTTGTGTACACTGAACATATCCTTCAGCACCTCCAGAAACCCACTTCATTCCATGCCTAAGTCATTTCCTTCATTTGAGGGTGAGATCATGATACTTCGAATACTAAGGGTGAATGGATAAGTCCAGGGTCTACCCACACATCATGGTCTTGAGTCCCAACTTCTTGGCAGCTTCCTGGGTGTAATCTGAAACCCACCCCATTACTCACATGCAACGGAGAGTCTGAAGAAAGGGGTAGACCACACTAGGGTAGGCAGCATGTTTAACAAGCAAGGGAACTTACTTCTGAAGCTTGTCCTGGGCAGCCACAAAACGATTAGGTTTCCCATCTGTATGCCAGAGCCTTAAAAAAGGTTAAATAGAGGCATTAAGGGTTCAGTCAGCTATACTGTCCAAAGGTGTCAACAACACCTTGCTATCTCAAAGTTGTGTCCTTGTTAAGCTTACTTCTTGGGGAAGCCAAGCAGAATGCACATTCTAAGGACAAGGCTCGGGGGGAGGTTTGTGGTGATCCCATTACCTGGGTCCATCTCCCAGGTCAATTCAGGTCATGTTCTCTCCATGAATTCCAGCAACACATGCCCAACATCACTGAATGCTTGCCTGAGGGTAGCCCGCCTCATACAAATACAATGTATTCTAAAGCAGTGTCTAAAGACACCCAGATTCTGGTCCCTTGTTCTCAGGTGCCAGAGATCGGAGGGTGATGCAACCATCTTGTTGGATCAGGACAGTCTTTTTCGAGAAGGTGGAAGTTTTTGCAGATAAAATTCCCTGAAGCTTCTGATTAGATTGCTGCTCTCGCCAAAGCACTGACTGCCAGACCTCTACCAGCTCCCAACTGGACAACTCAGGTGTTAGGCTGCTTGTGAGAGCGGAGGGTTTTTTTCTGGCAGTGCCATGTGCTTTGCGGGATCTTAGTTCCCCGACCAAAGATCAAACCCAGGCTCCCTGAAGTGGCAGCATGGAGTCCCAATCACTGGACCACCAGGGAAGTCCCAGAGCAGAGGCTTTGATATGCATAGCATCCAGGGTATCCCGAGAGAACACAGATGTACTTCCACACAGGCCATCAGATGATGGTGTGGGCTCCAATGCCCATCCCTGGGCTCCTCTACAGCGGGCAGTATTGGACACACAAGGGGCTAAGCCACAGCCCTTAGCTCTGTCTACAGTCTGCAGAAGTCCTGCCAACAAAGGATCTGAATGTTTCCAGCCACCCTGATGCAGTCTTCCTCTCACTATACTGAAAGACACAATCCTTTCCACAATGAGTCCCTTTCCAAATCTCAAGCCCCATTTGTCGTGAGGCTACTGTGTTCAGGCTCTTTTTCCAGAAGCGCTATCCCACTATGTGCAGCCATTGTAACAGAGTATTCCTGTCAAATGAAAACAGAGGTAGATCTGTACATATAGATAAGGGGAACCGGAAAGATGGGACAAGTAAGAATGGACCAAACCACAACCAAGAAGTCACACTGAGTTCAAAGATATATCTGTTGAATCGGTGGAATGTCACATACAACCTGAAAATCCAAGGCACACTTTTCAAAGGAAGGCAGCGGGTCCTGTTGATGGAAGACCACCAAGAGCCTCAAAACATACTTTTTTCAAAATCCACAAGGAAAAAGTATAGGTACATATACAGGCCCATACATACAAACACGCTAAAATGATGGAAAGAGCAAAGTTCCTATCCTTTCCTGAGTGATGGGTTAGAGATGCTATTGTACCTTTCCCTGCCATTTTTTATATTGCAAATGTTCCCAGGGCAAATAATATGCAAAGTCTCCACTGTACGAAGGACTGAAGCTTTGAAGCAATCATCGCTAGTTAGAGGCTTAAGTTGCTTCCAGTTGCCAGAGCCGACATTCACAGCCATGACAGGAGCTCACATTCCTGGACCCACATGTTTGAGCCATGTCACATCCCCTCCTCTTCTATACACCAAGCACACTTCAGATATACCTCCCGATCTTGCCAGGAAGGTAACGTGTGTGAATGAGTCCTTCTTCTATCTAATCTCCTTGACTTGTTTTGATTCCAGTTCAGGGATGGTGCAGGCAGAAGATTTGGGTCACATTTGTCATTACAATGCTAGATTTCCTTACGGCTTCAGGAAGGGTGCCCCTCCTGGTGTCCACGCTTCCTAAGAGTTTGTGTGGCACTGGGCAACACTCACTGCGGCAACGGAGTGCCGCCAATAGGACAGAGGGGAGACACGTCCTTCAGGCTTTCAGGTGAAGGATGGGTCTTCTTGCCTAGGTGTTGCTCCCGAACACTAAGTGTTGCTTGTTCCTTCTTTTTATCATTATGGCCCTGTAACCCAGGAAAGAAGGCCTGGAAGGGGCTCGGGAGAAGGTCTCCTTCCTCCTCCTAAGTCTGAGGCCCTGGTGAGCTTGGGAGCATGTCGAGAAGAACCTGAAATTCTTCCTTGCTGAGGGCTGCTTACGGAATTCCTGGTGGTTCCTCTTCCCGTGCATCCGCATTCAGGGAAGGCTGTACCTTTTCCTGAATGTCTGTGGCTGACAAGAGTTCATCTAAGAGGCTTGATGAGCTTCCAAGTGCTGAGTGCTGGTGCTGGTCCAGAGGAGGAGATGTCTCTTCACCTGAGTGCCTGCTGTTGCCAGACGTGTGTCTCAGCCTGTGCAGGCTGCAGAATCTTCCATTCCCGAGGCTCCCATCTGGAGATGACAACTTGGGTCCCTTAGCGCCACCACTGCATGGCTTGGGATGTGCACGACCAAGCCAGATCCTGCATGTGCGGCTGAGGATTGCCAAGGTCAGGCTGAGGGGAGTCTTGGAGGGGGAGTGCGGCCAGGCCAGTGTGCAGGTTGCTCTCCTGGAATGTTCCCTGGGATGGAGGACAGAGAGCTGTGTGAACAGGTGGAGACCCAGTCCCGGATTTGGTCCTGCTTAGGAGTGAGTTGCAACTGCTCCCAGAGGTTCAGATTCTCTCTTCCCTGCACAGCGGAGTGGGCTGCACCACCATGGACCTCAGTGACGAGCCCCTATGCCCCCAGAGGGAACACGAGGAATGAAGAACATGGGGGAGAGAAAAGGAGCTGCTGCGGCCAAGGACTGGATGCTGTCAAGCAGACTAGAGGGAGGAAAATGATGAGAGCTACTATGGGCAGTGGACAGGTGGCTCTGGTCCCACGAAACAGTCAGAGCTAGTCCGGCACTGGGGCCTTCTGCCAGTACATTCACGGGCCCACCTCTGCTCTGGGTGCAGAGCCCTTCGGTTCTGAAACCACATCCAGGGAAGAAGGGTGGCAGGCACATCAGAAGTAAGACATTCCAGATCGATTTGCTCCGATCTGTCTGGCAGAGAGCAATTTCGGTTAGGCCCAATCTCAGGGGAATTTGATCTAGACCTGCAACCTGGTCCTTGGAAATGAGGGGTACGTCAGGTCAACACTGGACACCTGGCTTCCAGCAGATCCCTTATTGATTGGCTAGAAGGTCAGGCCCTTCACACACCGCCCAGCACCTCTATTGCCCTCTCCTCTTCTGGAAATGGACGCCTTCAGATCAGCCCCCTAGGAGTCCAGTGGGGAATAGTTAGAGATTCGCCTGCACTTCCTTATGCACTAGGCTCTAACTCCTCAGATATACAGGCATTGTACAAATCTTTCCCATGTTTGTCAGTGCCTGGGATCCAAATGAAAAGTCACCTTTCCTGGATGGCATGCTTTTCTTGGATCAGGCGTGAGTTGACATACATGGCTCCAGTCCCTATGTCCACTGAATATGTCCACCAGCCCATCTCTTATGGACAGGGATCCAGGGCCAGGTAGGTACCGAGTCCAGATGAAAATCACCTGGGTATAGAGTCAACTCCCAACTTTCTGGGCTGGATCAAGAAAGGGGCTCTCCTGATCAGGTTGAGGTTCCTCCCAATCCATAGTGAACTAATGCAAGCCACTTGAAGCACAGCCATAGGTTCTTGATTCAAATGTGAGTCTTTCAGAGACTCTGTCTCCATATACCTATGGATCTGCTTCCCGACTCCTATATTCAGAAACACTGTGTCAATAACGCATGGAGAACAATTCTCACCCGGGGCAACAGTCCCTCCCCCGACTTGAGGATAATGTCAAAGACCCTACATCATTAAGGTATCCTTCCAAGAGGGGAGGGAGGTTGGGTGGGTTGAGGGCAGGCTCTGCACAGGTCCAAGGGCCTTGAGGCCCAAGATGCGATACGGACAAACATGCTGCCACACACAGTTCAGCGCCTCCACTTTTATAACCAAGACATCTCTCGGGCAATATAACAGCACTGCTAAGCCTGAACAGCAGTGATGCCATTTCCTACAAAGAGAGAGCAATGCTCACTTCTCCCACTTTTGTCCTGCACTCTTTCTACATGTATATACACTGCTGCCAATTTGATTTTGAAACTCTTACCTTGGAAGGACTCTCACTTGCAATGACAAGCCTTTCCAACCCACAGCTTTGCCCTCAATCAGTGGGATAACCACCCCTAGAGCCTACGTGTATCCAGCACCATCTCATTTGTCCCTTCCACACGGGACAAATCATGTTACACCCACTGAGAACTTACCTGGATTTGAGATTCTGGAATTCCTGTTTGATAAGCCAATTCTTCTCTGGTTGCAATGCCAGGAAATCAGTTCTTCTTGAAGGCTTGCACAAGGATACTTGTTTGAGATGGAGAGATGAATGTCCGCTTTCTCCTGGCCCCTTTTGGGAAGCATTCTGAAGAACAAATAAAGAAGAGATTTAGGCCAATTGCACATTCAGTGCAGATACAATGTGTGATATGCATGGAATATAATATCATTTATATATAATTTATCTTATACATATATATGTAGGTATATACATATATATTTTTTCTCACCACCTTTCTCCCCACTGAGTGCTCAGAAGTACTCACCCAACAACCCTAGCTCAGTAGCCCTAGGATAAAATTGCTGAGGTGGTGGAAGAGGAGAACTCTGACTTCTTGGCAGTTTCAGGACCAGAAGATTCAAAGACTTCCTGGCCATGCATCATCACACCCTACAACCAGGGACACGATGCTCATATCTGC
Source organism: Platanista minor (assembly GCA_004363435.1). Classification (NCBI taxonomy): domain Eukaryota; kingdom Metazoa; phylum Chordata; class Mammalia; order Artiodactyla; family Platanistidae; genus Platanista; species Platanista minor. Next base: position 17,846 of record RJWK010022432.1, read on the forward strand.
AACACTAATGGGGCAAGAACCAAACTACCATTGGTTTCTCTCCTAAGCATTCTTCGCCACACATTTATCATTCACATTCACAGGTGATCCTGTCTCTAGGAGATCCTCTGAGGAAATACATTTGGAAATGCTGGGTACTTACTTTGAATCCAAGGCTGAGGCTGTTGATGATGATGCAATTGCCCCTCTCTTAAGGTTTTCATGGACACCAACTGGCTCTGCCTTAGATTTCTTCTTCATTGGTTTTGAAACCAATCCTAAGCACAAATAGGAAATTCACTGTCACTCAGTGCTTATGAACATATTTCCAAAGATCTTTTGCAGTGATTTACGACAGGACAAACAAATAAGCAAGCAAACTAATGAAGACCCAGAATGGCCATCTGTTACCAGTAGAAATATTTGATTCAAAGGTAGTAGTCTACATAAAGAATAATGCTTTTATCTCTGAATAAGTGCACAGAATTTCAGAAAATACATAATCTGCTATCAATAAAAGTAATAATTTCTCCTTCAGTCATCTTCATGGTATCCAAAGACTCATGACAGGAGAAAATGCTTGCTTTCCCAAAGCTAGAATGAGCTCGTTAACACACCCTCTCTCTCCATCGTCTTCTTCCAGTCAATACTGCCAGTTTCTCTGTTGGCTTTTGTCTCTGACTCTGATTGTCTGCTTCTACCAGTTTTTGTCTGTCTCTGTTTTTCTCCCTCTCAGCCTCTGTCTCTGTTTCTTTCTCTCCTCTTTCTTCCACTTGCTCTCTTTTGCTCTTTTTGCCTCATCTTTCCTGTGGTCGATGCCTGAGTAATGTTTCTCTGCCTCTTTTTTTTATTTTATTTTAAATTATTATTTCAAGAATATTTCTTTTTTATATTTATTTTATTTTTGGCTGCATTGGGTCTTGGTTGCGCCACGTGGGATCTTTCATTGCAGCATGCAGGCTTCTGTCTAGTTGTGGCATGCAAGTTTTTCTCTTCTCCAGTTGTGGCACACAGGCTCCAGGGAGCATGGGCTCTGTAGTTTGTGGCACAGGGGCTCTCTAGCTGAGGCGCACGAGCTCAGTAGTTGTGGCTCGCGGGCTTTGTTGCCCTGTAGTATGTGGGATCTCAGTTCCCGGACCAGGGAACAAACCCATGTCCCCTGCATTGTACGGTGGATTCTTTACCACTGGACCACCAGGGAAGTCCCTCTCTGCTTCTCTTATGTCCCCATAAGCAGTACTGTTTTGTAACACACAATGCATTGGTAAGTGCCCCTGTCAAAAATTCACTAAACCCGGACAACAGTAATTAAAATCCCATGCTGCCTGGGAAATAACTCATTTACAGTTACCTCAGTGGATACATGTCACAATCACTTCTAGGTCAGAAGACTGTTATGTACCTGATCCCCATCTTCTAAACATGTGCTACTGTCTTCAACACCGAAATGATAGCCTTGCTCCCCATTACCACAGACTGAAATGCAATGCGTTTTTTTTTTTTTTTTGGTCATTTCTGAATGTTTCGTGTGGAAATTCTAATAAATCTAGAAAAACCTTCAATAGAGAAAGACAACCCATTTCTGTGGATTTGAGGTAACGTCCCAGGCATTGTGGTCAAATGCTAGCACCCTTTCTTTAATTATTCCTTTCAGACCTGACCAGAGATGAAGTGTTTGGCACAGGTAGTTCCTTGGAGAAAAGCAATAAAGGAACAAACCCATGGTACAACCAGCCTCATGCTTCATTGTTTCATGAACTTTCCTTTCTGACCATCCACTGGAATGGGCCTATAGCCACTCAAATAACTCTGGCCCCATTTTCCCAAAGGATGCACCATCATTGCCAGGATTTGAGTCAATGCTGTCTTGAGCACAAAAGTAACTGACTGTCACTTAATCCTTGTCAACATACTTGCAGAGGTTAACTAGTGATTCACAATTGAACTGTTACCAAATAAAGACTCACTGCCCTATAAGCATAAAATTCAGTACGCTGGCACCAGCTTTTAAGAAAGAGCTTTAGGAGGACATCGAGATGGTGGAATAGAAGGACATGGAGCTCACCTCCCCTCAACAAATACATCAAAAATACAACTACATCTGCAACAATTCTCACAGAATACCAACTGAAAGCTGGCAGAAGATCTCATACAAGCAAAGCTGCAAGAAAGATCCCCACATAACCAGGGAGGACTAAAGGGGAAAAAAAAGGGAATTGGGATAGGACCTGCACTCTTGGGAGGGAGCTGTGAAAGAGGAAAGTTTCCCTCACCCTGGGAAACTCCTTTGCCAGCCGGGATGGAGCTGCAGGGGCCTGAAATTTGCCTGAGAGGAATGTGCACAGGCTGGCTGGCTGCCAAGCAGGATAGAGAGGTACCAGTGCTGACGGCTCACACGTCGCTGCACTTCCCAGCCCGAAATGCACACCTGCAGCTATGCACAGCGGCTGGGTGCTGAAACTCAGGCTTTGTGGACAGACAGGGGGAGAGGACTTGGTTTGGCTTGCAGAGACAGCCCAAAGGGCCTGAAGTGTGGACCAGGCTACAACTGGGGGTGCACGTAGGATGGAGCCCTGGTCCGCCACAGAAGCCCCATCATCGATGTGAAGGGCAGGGCATAGGTAAGCCGAAGAAGCCTCACTGTCACTGTGCTCACAGTGGGGCGTGGCTCCGGCCGTGGCAGACCTTATGAGCGTGCACACACTGCGGTTGACACCCGAGCCAATTGTTGGTGCTCCCAAATCGGGGGACAGCTTCAGTGGGCTTTGAAAGCTCGTGGCCTTCGCAGACTTTGGGAGCTTGGGCTTTGCAAGCATGCACACGCTGAAAGCAGGAGGGGCTGGTACATGAGCCAATTATTGGTGCTCCCACAGCAGAGATGGGTCTGACTTTGTGGCCGTGCACAGTGGGTTGCGGGTAGTGTCACAGAGTCACACGTTCCAGCGGACAGCTCCTGGGGAGGAAATCCTTTCCCAGAGGGAGCGTTCCACTCCCACCTACCTCACAATGCAATTTAGAACAAGACCTGTGGGTTTCTACTCCAACAAATGGGGAGCAGACCCTGCCCCCAACAAGGCTGTGACAACCACAGAGAAAAAAGGAGGCCCCACCCAACATCCAGTGCAGGCTCTGGTCACCACAACACCAAACACACCCCCTTATCAAGGGGACAAATACCAGCACACCCTAGGGAAAGATGTGGCAGGTATCCATACCAAATACAGCCCCTGCACCAAAAATATTGGACTGTACCCACCAGTTGGCAGTCACTGACTCTTCCCGCTAAGAAGCTTGTACTGGCCTCTAGACCAGCCTCACCCACCAGGGAGCAGACACCAGAAGCAGAAAACTAGAATCCTGCAGCCTACGGACCGAGCCTGCCAACAGCAAGCTAGACCCTTCCCCGGGACCAGCTGGGCCCTGGCCCTGCCCACTAGCAGGCCAAAGCAACCTTCAGTACACCCTGGACCCCATACCCAACTGTGTCAGGAACTGCCCCTTCCCCCCAGCCAATGATCTGAAACCAGACCTGGGATCCCTGGGCCCTGCAGCCTAACTTCAGGAACCAGCTCTGCCTGCCAACAGTCTGGCACTAATCCCAGGATCTGACTTCACCTGCCAGTAGGTGAGCAATGGCCCCAGAGTCTTTGGGACCCTGACTCTGCCTACCATTGAGCCAGCACTAGCCCCAAGGCCACCTAGGGTTCTGTAGCCAGCTGCCTTGTGACCAAGTCCCGCTAAACAGCAGCCAGCAGCATCCACACAAGGCAGGGTCTGGCAACCAACCAGACTAGGGGACAACCAAGCCTACCAGACCACCCACAGAGTCAGCTCAGCACAAGAGAAGGACCCACACAGCCCTCTGGGGGAACCCTTAGTGCATACAGCTTGGGTGACGAGAGAGAAGTGCACTTTTGTAAGGTATAGGACATCTCCTAGAGAAGGCCACTTCTCTAAGGTTGAGAAATATAACTAACCTATCACATAATACATAAAAATAGTAACTTAGACAAAATGAGGTGGCAGAGGAATATGTTTCAGGCTAAGAACAAGATGAAACCCCAGAAGAACAACTAAGTGAAGTGGAAATAGGCAATCAACCTGAAAAAGAGTTCACAGTAATGATTGTAAAAATGATCAAAGAACTCAGGAGAAGAATGGATGCACAGAGCGAGAAGTCAGAAGTCGTTAACAAAGAGTTAGAAAATATAAAGATCAAACAGAAATGAAGAATACAATAAGTAAAATGAAAAATACACTAAAAGGAATAAATAATACACTAAATGATATAGATGAACAGATCAGCGAGCTGGAAGACAGAGTAGTGGAAATTACTGCCACCAAACAGAAAAAAGAAAAAAGAATTAAAAGAAATGAGGACAGTTTAAGAGACCTCTGGGACAACATCAAGTGCTCTATTATTTGCTTTATAGGGGTCCCAGGAGGAGAAGAGAGAGAGAGAAAGGGCATGAGAAAATATTTGAAGAGATAATAGCTGAAAATTTCCCCAACCTGGGAAAGGAAACAGTCACCCAACTCCAGGAAGAGCAGAGAGTCCCAGGCAGGATAAATCCAAAGAACACACCAAGATACACTGTAATCAAAATGAAAAAAATTAAAGATAAAGAGAGAATAGTAAAAGCAGCAAGGGAAAAGCAACAAATAAAATACAAGGGAACCCCCATAAGGCTATCAGCTGATCTTTCAGCAGAAACTCAGGGAGTGGCATGATATATTTAAAGTGATGAAAGGGGAAAACCTACAACCAAGATTGCTCTACTTAGCAAGGCTCTCATTCAGATTTGAAGGAGAAATCAAAAGCTTTACAGATACACAAAAGCTGAAAGAAAGCAGCACCACCAAACCAGCTTCACAAAAAATGTTAAATGAACTTCTCTAGGTGAAAAAGAAAAGGCCATAGCTAGGAACAAGAAAATTATGAAATAAAAAAGCTCAGGCTCCCCTGGTGGTGCAGTGGTTGAGAGTCCGCCTGCCGATGCAGGGGACACGGGTTCGTGCCCCGGTCCGGGAATATCCCACATGCAGAAGAGTGGCTCGGCCCATGAGCCATGGCCACTGAGCCTGTGCTCCGCAACGGGAGAGGCCACAACAGTAAGAGGCCTGCGTACCGCCAAAAAAATAAAAAAATAAATAATAAAATAAAATAAATAAAAAAGCTCACTGGTAAAGGCAAACATACAGTAATGGTATGGAATCATCCACACACAAAGCTAATAGGGAGGTTAGAAGACAAAAGTAGTAAAATCACCTGTATCCACAATAAGCAGTTAAGGGATACACAAAACAGATGTAAAATATGATATGAAAACTATAATCATGAGTGGAGAAGAAAACAAATGCAGGATTTTAAAAATGCATTTGGGGGCTTCCCTGGTGGCACAGTCGTTAAGAATCCGCCTGCCAATGCAGAGGACACATATTTGAGCCCTAGCCCGGGAAAATCCCACATGCCGTGGAGCAACTAAGCCCATGCACCACAACTACTGAGCCTGAACTCTAGAGCTCACAAGCCACAACTACTGAAGCCTGTGTGTCACAACTACCAAAGCCCATGCGCCTAGAGCCCATGCTCTGCAACAAGAGAAGCCACCGCAATGAGAAGCCCACGCACCGCAATGAAAAGTAGCCCCTGCTCACCACCACTAGAGAAAGCCCGTGAGTAACAAGACCCAACACAGCCATAAATAAATAAATAAATAAATTTATTTTTTTTAAATGCATTTGAAATGAAGAGATCAGCAACTTAAAAAAATCACAGATGTATTTATACATACACATGTACATACATATATATGTGTGTCTACACATATACACAAACTGCTCTACAAACACCTCACGGTAACCACAAGCCAAAAATCTATAATAGATATACACACAAGAAAGAAAAAGTAATCCAACCAAAATATTAAAGATAGTCATCAAACCACAAGAGAAAAGAACAAAAGAGGAAAAAAGACCTACAGAAACAAATCCAAAACAATGAACAAAGTAGCAATAAATACATACATATTGGTAATTACCTTAAATGTAAATGGACAAAATGCTCCAACTAATAAACAGAGTGGCTGAATGGATACAAAAACATGACCCATAAATATGCTGCCTACAAAAGACTAACTTCAGCTCTAGAGACACGTACTGACTGAAAGTGAGGGGATGGAAAAAGGTATTCCATGCAACAGAAATCAAAAGTAAACAAATAGCAATACTTGTATCAGACAAAATAGACTTCGAAGACAAGAGACAAAGAGACACTACATAATGATGACGGGAACAATCCAAGTAGATATAACAATTGTAAATATATATGCACCCAACATAGCAGCACCTCAATATATAAGACAAATATTAACCGACATAACAGGAGAAATCAATAGTAACACAATTAAAAGTAGGTGTCTTTAACACCCCACTTATATCAATGGACAGATCCAAAAAGAAAATCAATACGGAAACACAGGTCTTAACAAATTAGACCAAATGGGCTTAATTTATATATACAGAGAAAGAGAGCATTCCATTTGAAAGCAGAATACATTCTTTTCAAGTGCACATGAAACAGTCTCCAGGATAGATTACATACTAGGCCACAAAACAAGCCTCAGTAAATTTAAGGAAATTGAAATTATATCAAGCATCTTCTCCAACCACAATGCTATGAGAATAAAAGTCAACTACAAGTAAAAAATTGCAAAAAACAAACACGTGGAGGCTAAAAAATATGCTACTAAACCACCAGTGGATCAATGAATAAATCAAAGAGGAAATAAAATACCTAGAGACCAATGAAGACAAAAACAAGATAAACCAAAATCTATGGGATGCAGCAAAAGCAGTTCTAAGAGGGAAGTTTATAGCAATACAATCTTACCTCGGGAAACAAGAAAAATCTCAAGTGCCCTAACATTACACCTGAGGGAACTAGAGAAAGAAGAAGAAACAAAACCCAAAGTTAATAAAAGGAAAGAAATCATAAAGATCAGAGCAGAAATAAATGAAATAAAGCCTAAAACAATAGAAAAAAATCACCAAAACTAAAAGCTGTTTCTTTGAAAAGATAAAATTGATAAACCTTTAGCCAGACTCATCAAGAAAAAAGAAGGGGGAAAGTCCAAGTCAATAAAATCAGAAATGAAAAAGAAGTTACACCACAGAAATACAAAGGATCATAAGAGACTACTATAAACAACTACAGCCAATAAAATGGACAACCTAGAAAAAATGGACAATTTCTTAGGAAGATACAATCCCCCAAGACTGAACCAGGAAGAAATAGAAAATACGGACAGACCAGTTACCAGTACTGAAATTGAAGCAGTAATTTTAAAACTCCCGAAAAACAAAAGTCCAGGACCAGATGGCTACACAGGTGAACTCTACTAAATATTTAGAGAAGAGTTAACACCTAACATTCTGAAACTATTCCAAAAAACAGCAGAGGAAGGAACATTTCCGAACTCATTCTATGAAGCCACCATCACCCTGATACCAAAACCAAAGATATCACAAAAAGAGAAAATAACAGACCAATATCACTGATGAACATACATGCAAAAATCCTCAATGAAATACTAGCAAACAATCCAACAATAAATTAAAAGGATCATACACCATGATCAAGTGGGATTTATCTCAGGGATGCAAAGATTTTTTCAATATCCACAAATAAATCAATGTAATACACCACATTAACAAATTGAAGAATAAAAACCATATGATCATTTCAGTAGATGCAGAAAAAGCTTTTGATAAAAATCAACATCCATTTATGATAAAAATTCTGCAGAAAGTAAACAGAGGGAACATACCTCAACATAACAAAGGCACTATATGACAGCACACAGCTAACATCATACTCAACAGTGAAAAGCTGAAGCACTTCCTCTAAGATCAGGAAAAAGAAAAGAAAGCGCACTCTCACCACATTTATTCAACATAGTCTTGTAAGTCCTAGCCACAGCAATCAGAAGAAATAGAAATAAACTGATTCCGAATTGGAAAGGAAGAAGTAAAACTGTCACCCACCATCTGCAGATGACATACTATACACAGAAAATCCTGAAGACGCCACCAATAAACTACTAGAGCTCAATGAATTCAGTAAAGTTGCAGGGTACAAAACGAATGCACAGAAATCTGTTGCATTTCTATACACTAACAATGAAATATCAAAAGAAAAATTAAGGAAACAATCCCATTTACAATCACATCAAAAAGAATAAAATACCTAGCCATAAACCTATCTAAGGAGGCAAAAGACCTGAACTCTAAGAACCCTAAGATGCTGATGCAAGTAACTGAACATGACACAAACTGATGGAAAAATATACCGCATTCCTGGATTGGAAGAATCAATATTACAATAACCGTACTACCCAAGGCAATATACAGATTCAGTGCAATCCTTATCAAAATACCAATGGCATTTTTCACAGAACTAGAACAAAAAATTTTTAATTTGTATGGAAGCAAGATCCTGAATAGCCAAAACAATCTTGAGAAAGAACAGAGTTGGAAGAATCATGCTCCCTGACTTCAGTCTACACTACAGTGCTACAGTAATCAAAACAGTATGGTACTGGCACAAAAACAGACACATAGATCAATGGAACAGGATAGAATACCCAGAAATAAACCCACACACTATGGTCACTTATCTGTGACAAAGGAGGCAAGAATATACAGTGGAGAAAAGACAGTCTCTTCAATAAGTGGTGCTGAGAAAACTGGACAGCTACATGTAAAAGGATGAAATTAGAACATTCTCTAACACCACATACAAAAATAAACTCAAAATGGATTAAAGACCTAAATGTAAGACCAGATACTATAAAACTCTTAGAGAAGCTTCAAGATGGCAGAAGAGTAAGACGCGGAGATCACCTTCCTCCCCACAGATGCATCAGAAATACATCTACATGTGGAACAACTTCTACAGAACACTTACTGAACACTGGCAGAAGACCTCAGACCTCCCAAAAGGCAAGAAACTCCCCACGTACCTGGGCAGGGCAAAAAAAAAAAAAAAAAACAAAAGGAAAAAACAGAGACAAAAGAATGGGGACGTGCCCTGCACCAGTGGGAGGGAGCTGTGAAGGAGGAAAGGTTTCCACACACTAGGACGCCCCTTCACGGGCGGAAAGTGCGGGTGACGGAGGGGGGAAGCTTTGCAGGGGTGCGGAGGGCAAAGCGGAGAGATTCCCGCACAGAGGATGGGTGCCAACCAGAACTCACCAGCCCAAGAGGCTTGTCTGCTCACCTGCTGGGATGGGTGGGGGCTGGGAACTGAGGCTCGGACTTTGGATGTCAGATCCAAGGGAGAGGACTGGGGATGGCTGCATGAACACAGCCTGAAGGAACTAGTGTGCCACAGCTAGCCAGGAGGGAGTCCAGGAAAAACTCTGGAGCTGCCGAAGAGACAAGAGACTGTGTCTTGCCTCTTTGTTTCCTGGTTCACGAGGAGAGGGGATTAAGAGTGCCACTTAAAGGAGCTCCAGAGACAGGTGCGAGCCACGGCTATCAGCGCGGACCCCAGAGCAGGCATGAGATGCTAAGGCTGCTGCTGCAACCACCAAGAAGCCTGTGTGCAAGCACAGGTCACTATTCACACACCCCCTCCCAAGAGCCTGTGCAGCCTGCCACTTCCAGGGTCCCGTGATCCAGGGACAACTTCCCCAGGAGAACGCACTGCACGCCTCAGGCTGATGCAAAGTCACGCCAGCCTCTGCCGCTGCAGGCACACCCCGCATCCGAACCCCTCCCTCCCCACGGCCTGAGTGAGCCAGAGCCCCCAAAGCAGCTGCTCCTTTAACCCCGTCCTGTCTGAGCGAAAAACAGACACCCTCAGGTGACCTACATGCAGAGGCGGGTCCAAATCCAAAGCTAAACACCTGGAGCTGTGTGAACAAAGAAGAGAAAGGGAAATTTCTCTCAGCAGCCTCAGGAGTAGCGGATTAAATCTCCACAATCAACTTGATGTACCCTGCATCTGTGGAATACCTGAATAGACAACAAGTCATCCCAAATTGAGGAGGTGGACTTTGGGAGCAACGATATATATATATTTTTTTCCCTTTTTCTCTTTTTGTGAGCGTGTAAGTGTATGCTTCTGTGCGTGATTTTGTCTGTATAGTTTTGCTTTTACCATTTGTTCTAGAGTTCCGTCTGTCCGTTTATTTTTTGTTTTTCCTTTGTTAACTACTTAAAAATTTTGTTTTCTTAATAATTATTTTTTATTTTAATAACTTTATTTTATTTTATTTTATGTTACTTTATTTTATTTTATCTTCTTTCTTTCTTTTTCTCCCTTTTATTCTGAGCCGTGTGGAGGACAGGCTCTTGGTGCTCCAGCCAGGCATCAGGGCTGTGCCTCTGAGGTGGGAGAGCCAACTTCAGGACACTGGTCCACAAGAGAGCTCCCAGCTCCACGTAATATCAAACGGCAAATATCTTCCAGTGATCTCTATCTCAACGCCAAGACCCAGCTCCACTCAATGATGAGCAAGCTACAGTGCTGGACCCCCTATGCCAAACAACTAGCAGGACAGGAACACAACCCCATCCATTAGAACAGAGGCTGCCTAAAATCATAATAAGGCCACCCAAAAACACACCACCAGACGTGGACCTGCCCACCAGAAAGGCAAGATCCAGCCTCATCCACCAGAACAAAGGCACTAGTCCCCTCCACCAGGAAGCCTACACAACCCATGGAACCAACCTTAGCAACCAGGGACAGACACCAAAAAAAATGGAAAATACGAACATGCAGCCTGAGAAAAGGAGACCCCAAACACAGTAAGTTAAACAAAATGAGAAGACAGAGAAACACACAGCAGATGAAGGACCAAGGCAAAAACCCACCAGACCTAACAAATGAAGAAGAAATAGGCAGTCTACCTGAAAAAGAATTCAGAATAACGATAGCAAAGATGATCCAACATCTTGGAAATAGAATGGAGAAAATACAAGAAACGTTTAACAAGGACGTAGAAGAACTAAAGAGCAAACAAACAGTGATGAACAACACAATAAATGAAATTAAAAATTGTCTAGAAGGGATCAATAGCAGAATAACTGAGGCAAAAAAACGGATAAGTGACCTGGAAGATAAAATAGTGGAAACAACTACTGCAGAGCAGAATAAAGTAAAAAGAATAAAAAGAATTGAGGACAGCCACAGAGACCTCTGGGAAAACATTAAACGCACCAACATTCAAATTATAGGGGTCCCAGAAGAAGAAGAGAAAAAGGGACTGAGGAAATATTTGAAGAGATTATACTTCAAAACTTCCCTACTATGGGAAAGGAAAGAGCTAATCAAGTCCAGGAAGCACAGAGAGTCCCATACAAGATAAATCCAAGGAGAAAAATGCCAAGACACGTATTAATCAAACTATCAAAAATTAAACACAAAGAACAAATATTAAAAGCAGCACGGGAAAAACAACAAATAACACATAAGGGAATCACCTTAGGGTTAACAGCTGATCTTTCAGCAGAAAATCTGCAAGCCAGAAGGGACTGGCAGGACATATTTAAAGTGACGAAGGAGGAAAACCTAAAACCAAGATTACTCTACCCAGCAAGGATCTCATTCAGATTTGATGGAGAAATTAAAACCTTTACAGAAAAGCAACAAAAGCTAAGAGAATTCAGCACCACCAAACCAGCTTTACAACAAATGCTAAAGGAACTTCTCTAGGCAGGAAACACAAGAGAAGGAAAAGAGCTACAATTATAAACCCAAAACAATTAATAAAATGGTAATAGGAAAATACGTATCGATAATTACCTTAAATGTAAATGGATTAAATGCTCCAACCAAAAGACAAAGACTGGCGGAATGGATACTAAAACAAGACCTGTATATATGCTGGCTACAAGAGACCCACTTCAGACCTAGGGACACATAAAGACTGAAAGTGAGGGGATGGAAAAAGATATTCCATGCAAATGGAAATCAAAAGAAAGCTGGAGTAGCAATACTCATATCAGACAAAATAGACGTTAAAATAAAGACTATTACAAGAGACAAAGAAGGACA
>RJWK010022433.1:0-29885 GCA_004363435.1 Platanista minor
TCTCACCATGATGAACTGGAGACACACTGTTAGTGTCCGAGGGCTCCAGCTAGGCACGCCTGTTCCTGCCTCAGGATCCCACCCCTGCAATTCTTTCCCAGTGGATGTCATCCATGCCATCCTTCAGGACTGAGCCCAAATGGGCCCCTTCCTGAGGCCTCCTGCCCCCTCCCTCCCTCTCTGCAGAAGACTCCAGTGCTTCCCTGTTTATTGTCCGTCTGCTTCCACAAGAATGTCCCCTAATAGTAGCAGGACTCCCTCCCAGGCCAGCACTGTCTCTCCAGCGACTAGGACAGGCTCAGATACATGACTTCACGGAGGGGCTGGCAGTTGGTCTCGCGCACGCCCGCCTCTCGGCAGTTCCACTGTTACAGTTCTCATGTCAAACACAAGTCAGCACGCACTGGTCTCCCGGGATGAAACGCGTCCCGGCGTTCACCAGCCTACCTACCCCTGGTCCAGCCCCCCCAGGGTGGACATTTGCTGTTTCAGGCCACCCAGCTTCATTGCCTACCACTGATAATGGCCCCAGTCCACTCGGGGGGTTCATCCTCCCCGCTTCTCACTCCTTGTGCTTTGGGTGGCACTGAAGGCTGGCAACTCACTTCCCACCAGGCGATGGGACCACCTCGAGGGTAGACACAAAACCCAGACAAGCCAGGGACAGTCAGGAGGCTCAGTTCCAGGATGCTCATAAGAGCTATTTGGTGAGCAGGTAAAAATAATAATAGTAATAATAACAATAATAATGACAGCTGACATGTATTAAGTGCTTTTTGTATCCCAGACCCTGTCCCAAGCAACTTGCGTAAACTACCTCATTTAACTCTGGACCAGCTCACACGAGGTAAGCCACTGTTCTCCTGAGGGTGGTAGCGGGGAGGCTGATGGATCTGAGAGGACTGCTTTGAAACAGGCGTTATATTTCCATGCCCTACAGTTTTGTGGTTGCAACTGGGGCTCCTCTAATTTGTCTTTTTGGGCAACTCATCTCGGAGTTGTATGCCGCAAGATGTTCTTTTTACCGTAAATAGTTCAAAGACCCATTTGTCATGATGTGGTAATGCTACTTTCAACATAATATAGACATTTCCCTCCCCTGCTTTTTACATGTAGTGTCCAAATTGCTCAGTGAGGGCAAATTTTGCTTTCATGAAGCTTAAAAGCATGGGATCCTGCTAACCTGACATCTAAAATGTTCACAATTACTGAATCCACCTACCCATCAATATCCATTTACCAATGTCAATATCATACTCCCACTGTGTCACAAATAATGTTTCCTAATTTAGGAGAATTCTAAAAAGAGTTGTCAGTACAGTAGCATTTTTATAACTGTGGGTACGGATGAGACGTAGGAGAGAAAAGTGAAGGTCATGAAAGCAGCTGTCAGTTAAGGTTCTTATCTCAGGAAGACTGTTACTGAAACATGAAATACTTTTTCATTTTAACTCTAGCAGAAGCTGTCTGACTTTGTAAAAAAAAAAGAAAAAAAATCCTAAATTGTCAGAGTCCCGGACCCAATTGTTTGGATAATGATCAGAAAAAAAAAAAAAACCCATGGAAATATCTTAAAGGAAAAGATTCGTGAATGTAGCGTTTCTGAGCTCTTTGCAGGTAGGACCTGGGGGTGCTTCACTTCACTGAGATACATCATGGCATTCGTGTGCCATTGAATTCACCCACTGAAAGTGGACAATTCAGTGCTTTTAAAAATACATTCACAGGGTTGTGCAAACAGCACCACCCTCTAATTTTTAGAACATTCTGTCTCTCCTAAAAGAAACCCTGACCTATCAGCAGGCACACCCCATTCTCTCACCCCAAACCCAGTCCCCACCAAAGCACGTTCTGTCTCCATGGATTTGCCTGTTCTGGATCTTTCACATAGAAGGAAACACGCAACCCGTAGCCTTTTGTGACCGGCTTCTTTCGCTCAGCATTAACATTAGCCAGGTTCATCTTTTAACATGTATCACACTTTATTCCTTTTGTTAGCCTGATAATATTCTCTTGTATGAATATACCACCATTTGTTTATCCATTCATCCCTTGACAGACATTTGGGTCGTTTCTACTTTCTCACGATTATGACTAATGCTTTAGTGAACATTTGTGTCTTTGTGAGGACATGTTTTCGTTTCTCTTGGCTACATACCTCAGAGTAAAGAATTATAATTAGAGAGAGAAATCGTCAGCTAGTTAGTCTTGCAAACTTGTGTATTAGCAATAAGCAGCATTTCAGTCTTCATATAGTTCTGGTTTCTTTGTAGGAGAACTGGAAAAAATAAACAGGCATTTATGTACTGAATAAAGATTTCAGTTAACATTTCTTCTTCATTTGAAAAAGCACAAATGGGCTCTTCTTTGCTTGCAGACACATGCATACACTTAAAGGGATGCTTTTAAGCAACTGTTAATTTATCTGATGTTCTCAAGAAGGTTCTAATACATTTTTCAAATAACTCAAGTCCTCACCTTTTAAAATGTTTACCATTTTTCCATGAAAATAATAAACAGATATTTATCTTTTAGAGGCTTATTGTCCCCAGTGAGTTGTTGTTATGAACACTAGCATTTATTGATCATATTACTTGCACACATTCGTAGCACAAGAACTACTGGCGGCTGGCTTGGGATCTGCCCAGTTCAGGGCAGCCTCTGCTCCCCAGATCAGACCTTACTTGAGTTCTTTTCATTTCGGAGGCTCTATCAGGACTACCAGGGCCTGGAGCCTGTCAAGGGGTCTCACATGTCCTGTATTCCCAGCCCAATTCATTCTTTACAGACACTGCTTTCATCCTCTGTCCAGAGGTAGGAGTCTTCAATCGCCCCAAAGGCCCTGGGTGCCGTGGTTAACTGCCCTGCACCCTTGGGTGACGGGCAAATGACAGAGGGCTTGGTCATACAACCAAGTGCCTTTTTACTCACTTTTTCCCAAAGCAGAAAAGTTCCTTTTGCCTCATGTTTGAAGACAGAGGGGCCCACGTCTCCTCTGTGGTCCCATGAAGACAGGCCTACAACACTCTGGGCGATAAAGGGGACCCAAGTGGAGCCCTACACCAGGGGAGGGTGGACTGGTCACGTCAAGCACAGCAGCACTCCAGACACGGGGTGCCTTGGGGAGACAGCTCTGACGGGGTGTCCGGAGCCCAGGGACCTCACCCCGGGCCGACTCCGCGTTATCTGTGAAATGGTGGCTCCAGCACCTGGCGATTCCTCATCCGACCCAAGGTCAAGGGGGATGTTTCCTCCCTCACTGGCTGTGCTATTTGGCTGAACACATTTCAGAAGCAGAAGAACGGCGGAGGCGGGCGTTCCTCCAAAGGAAAACCTGGGAGCTGGTAGGAAGGAGAGAAAGAGGAATAGGTGAAGGATGGGTGTACTGGACCCTGTAGGGTCCCCCAAATTCACGCCTGCCCAGAACTTCCGAATGTGACCTTATTTGGAAATAGGATCTTGGCAGATGTAATTAGTTAAGAGGAGGTCATTTGGAGTAGGGTGGGCCAGTGTCTGGTATCCTTATAAGAGGTGGGAATTCTGGACAGAGGCAGGGATTGGAGTGATGTGTCCACAAGCCAAGGGATGCCGGGAACCACCAAGAAGGACCGTCCCCGGGAGCCTTCAGAGGGAGTGCAGCCCTGCCAACACCTTGATTTTGGACTTCTGAACTGTGAGAGAATAGATTCCTGTTGTTTTCAGCCATCTGGTGGAGGTACTCATTATAGGAGCCCCTAGGAAACTCCAGCTGTGAGGAAGCAGCAATTTCCACCCCCCAACACACATGGGTGACAGACAGGGGCTGAAAGCTGTTGCTCTTCTGTCAGTAGCCTTCAGCCTGTCTTCCAGAAAAAGGCACAGCTAAGTGGGCACACCCTCCAGGGAGCAAATGTCCTTAATCTCTGTCACAATCGTTCCAATGAGAAGGAAGAATTCATTCCACTTTGGGGCCACCATTTCTGATTTTCTCTTGGATCCCCAATAATGTTGCATGAGATTGTTTGCTGCAGTAAATGACCTGGACGACAAAGCTGTTAATTATTTTACTCCCGAGTAATGCTTCGTCCCTCCTTTGCTGTCAGGGTCCCGGCACTGTCTTCACCTGTCTCAGGCAGCGCCCTCAGTTCCTCCTCCGAATTTTTCATTTCTAATATACCGTGAGCTGGAAAATCAAGTAACCAGACTTGGGTGAATTGTCTGTAAGAGTGAGACGGTTGTGACAGCCCAAGGGCTCTACTATCAGCAAAAGGCACAAGAGTTACTGCAGGGACCTTGTAACATTTAATCTGTCTGCTCAGAGGGCTCTAGGAAATTGCTTCCTGATCCTGGATCCTGGCCCTGCTGAATGCAGTTGCCAGTGAGTTAGCCCTGGTTAAGAGGCTGTCACTGCCTTCCTGGGCTGTTACAGCAACGGCAGCCTCAGAAACAGACCGTCCTGGCATTGCGCCTCCCCACATTGTTCACCTCTGTGCTGAGCGCCATGGGTCCTTTTCTCTAGTCCATCCTTCCCCCGAGAGAGAGAGAGGTCTGCGGACTCCACCTCCAAATCTCTCATGGGGGCCTGCCTGGAATTCTCTTCATTCCTTTGGGTTGGTGGTTTCCAGTGGTCGTGAATTTCTGGAATCCAGTGTTGAAATGAAACTCGAGGGTGGAGCATGATTGGTGAGGGGAGAGCTCGGGATGCAGGTCCCAGAGGCTCTGGTTCAGGAGAGGGCGATACAGGCCCAGAACAGCTCCAGCAGCTCCAGGGGGACCCTGGGGCTCAGCCCAGACTTTGCAAGACACACGAGAGCTGGTAAAGCATGTCCTCTGAGATGATTCATGTCACTGCCCAGGTGATTCTTTTCTTTCTTCTCTTTTTTTTGACCTTGGGTCTTGGCACACCTGTGATAAATCAGCACCAAGGCTGTGCTTCCAGTTCTTCAAAGGTGGTTCCACAGCCCAGTTCAATAGAGAAGAGCTCTGGTGCTTGTGTGTGTGTGTGTGTGTGTGTGTGTGACAAAACACACACAACACAACATTCGCATTCAAGTAATCATCTCCTGCATTTTTTCATCTTGTAAAACTGAAACTGTACCCATTAGACACTAACTCCTTACCCCACTGCCCCAGACCCTGGTCCCCACCATCTGCTTTCTGTCTCTATGCCTCTGATGACTCTAGGGGCCTCCTATGAGTGGATTATACAGTATTTGCCTGGCTTATTTCATGCAGCATAACAACCTCAAGATCAATCCAGGTTGTAGCCTGTGTCAGAATCTCCTTCCTTTCTAAGGTAGAATAATATCCTGTGGTCCAGGTGGTTCTTAGACACCAAAGTTTGCAAACCACTGGTGCAAGGTGGCTGCTGCCCACACCAGCTCTGAGATGCAGGTCAGGGCACGCCCTCACCCACATCTCCTGTTCCCTCCAAACCCTCCTCCCCACCTGGAAGGAGCTGCCGGCACCCAGCACAGCCCACTCGTTTTAATCCTCTCTATTCCTCGTGATGCTCACAACAGGTCCTAGTGTCCCTACCGGATAAAAGAGGAGGCACATTGGAAAGTTCCCCAAAGTGAAACAGGGGGTCAGTGTCTGTCTGTGTGCCCTGCAGGCCAGTGAGACCCTGGACAGCAGACCCAGCTCTCTGTCCTGCCCCCAGTCCGAGTTCTGGGCACCCTCAGCTGGCACGTGGGAGGGGCCCCAGGAGTGCGTGCGTGGAACACAGGCTACGGGGGCCGCTCAGTTGGAGGTGTGAATATGCTCAGCTGGGTCACCTGCCCTGGCACCTTAATTAGGACCATTAGCCCCTATTGGATTCTGGTTTCTTCATCCGTAATATTGGGAAAATAATCGTATTCACTCCATAGGATTGATCTGAGAATTAAAAACCGATAACCTATAGATGGCACTAAACACTGTGTCTACAAATAGTAAGGGCTCAGTGAGCAGGAGCCAAGATTATTATGATTAAAATCTTAATTTAAGAGGGAAAAAATGTTCAGTTTTACGCAACCATTAAAAATTGTGTTTTGGGGCTTCCCTGGTGGCGCAGTGGTTGAGAGTCTGCCTGCCGATGCAGGGGACACGGGTTCGTGCCCCAGTCCGAGGAGATCCCACATGCCGTGGAGCTGCTGGGCCCATGAGTCATGGCCGCTAAGCCTGCGCGTCCAGAGCCTGTGCTCCGCAATGGGAGAGGCCACGACAGTGAGAGGCCCGTGTACCACACACACACAAAAAAAAAAACAAAAAAAAATTGTGTTTACATTTTGTGTTCACAAAATTGTTTAATACATGGGGAAATGTTTATGCTATGTTAAATTTTTTAAAGTTCCCAGAATTATAGATACTGTATGATTTCAATTATGCTTAAAAAAACAATAATAAAGACCCCAGAGGAGGCATGGCAAAATATCAACTGTGGGTATATCTGGGTAATGAGATTGTGCCTAACTATTTTTCTACTTTTTTTCTACTTTAATATACTTCCCATAAAGAAGATAACTATCTCTATAATTATATATACAATAAATCAAAAATGCAAGGAAATGCAGATCTATACTCCTCAAGCTTTATTTTTCCATCTCACAGGGGTCCCCGGCTGGGACTGCCCGCGAGAGCTGCCCAGGGGGCCTTTCACACCCACAGGCCGGCCAGTAACATCAGCGGCTGGGAACCCGCATCACAGCCTTGGTTCTGATGATAAATACAACTGACATTTTTTTTTTTATCAGGATCTTAAAGTGGCTCACTCGTGTTGCCTGCAGACAAATAGTGTCCTTCTTACGTTACAGTCCCAGACGGAGATTAAGCACGGCCCCAGGATTAGAGCTTATCGGTTACACATTTTGTGGATATGGACTATCAAGACCCGGAGGAACAGAAGGGTGCCTGAATCACTGTTTATCTCTGCGCCCGTAACTCCTTTAGCCCAGTGCTAAGCTGCCTCACCGTTTCTCTTCTCTGATGCATCCCGGCTCTTTCAAAGAAGCAGGGAAGAGTAAGGAGAGCCTCCAAGGACGCTGTCGAGGCCACGAGGCCGCTCTCTGCTGGGACGGCCTTGGGTTCGAGGAGGAGGACAGCCAGAGTCTGGAGTCTTCTTCTGCCCAGCCAAGGAGAGAAGGGTGGTCTCTCAGACGTTCTTGCTCTAAACCTCTGTGATCCTGTGATGAGCCTTCGTCTGCAGCTGCTGTCCAAGGCCGCCCATGGGAAGGCCCGACTGGATCCCTCCCGCGTGTCCACCTGCCCTGCGGGCTGCCAAGCATCCCAGTGCGGGGCCCGCCTCTGCTCCAGTCCTTCCCCCATTCCCGTCGGCTATCCTTTCCCAGGATCCACAGTTACGTTCCCGACTCTGAGAACCTGAGGCAGGAGAGGGTTACCTTCGGTGATTTCTCATCACAGGTCAGTTGTGTAGCTCTCCCGCAGAGAGCCCTAGAATGTACTGCTGTGGATGGGACCCTTCGGGGCTCTCGGCTGAGGGCCTGTGCAGATGCCTCTCCTACCCCAAGCTCTGCTGTCCCGGCAGTTCAGACCTGGCCAGGTGTGTCTGAGGGTGACGCCGTGGGCCCACCAGATGCCTCCCTGCGGGTGGCCCGAGGGCCCTGCAGGAACGGGAACCCCTAGACACACGGGGCCTGAGGGCTGTATTATTTAGTGAGACCCGGGGCGGGGGGATCTTCACCCGCCACACACCCCTCCCACAACCCCTCCCCTCCGACCCTGAAGCAGGCACTATGCTCTCCCGATGGGGGACTGTCAGGGTGCAGGGGGGGGCGCCCAGGGCTAAGTGGGCAGGGCAGGCAGGAGGGTCCTTCCCCTCCTGTCACCTTCATTTGGTGACACTCGACAGCCTCCCCACCACCCTCTTCCTCTGCAGTTTTCCCCAGACACCCCTGCTCCATTCAGGGCAGGAGACCGACATCAGGGTGGACTCCCTGGAAACCATGTCTCATAAACACTATTGATTGAGTGATTGATGAAATGGCATGATCTCCGCAGTTCCTCTGAGTTCTGGGATGAGCAAATCTCTGCTTTCCTCCCACAAACACAGGAGATTTCCAGTGTTTAACATGCATCTGCCCAACACCCCACGAGGCCAGCGAGATGTGTTTCCAGTGGAGCCAGTGCCCGGCGGCTCAGCAGGGCCCGCCACGGGGCCTCCACATGCCCCTTCTCTCTGTCCTCGCCAGGCCGTTGTTTCCCAGAGGCCTGAGAAGGAAAGGGGAGGAATGCAGCTCTGCTCACTAACTGGTACGAAGCCTCCATTTACTAGTTCTTGACGGCATAAGTTCCAGTCACGGCATTTTGCTGAATCACTTACATCGAGAGAAAGCACTTGCTCTCTGTCAACTCGACTGTGATTTACAGAGTAGTCGTTCCTTCTGAGGTTGTACTTTTAAAAATGATTTTCACAGGAGTAAATTATGGAAGTGTGTGGAACTGGCAGGCTTTTCTTGGAGAATGAGAAAATCTGTGTGTTTTGCCAGGACAGTCCCAACACTCCAGATAAATGAATATCAGCCATGTTGTCCTATCCACACCCATCTGGCCTCACGTTGGAGACCCTCCTGCCCCTGGGTCCCCCCATGGCCCCTCTACGCCCTTCCACCACCGTGTGTCTTCCTGCTCCTGTGATGCTCCCTGGAGGGGGCGTGACCACAAGACTCTGAGGGAGAATCGCACTTCTGGATTTCTGGGGTTAGACCAGGCAATGGTCCCGGAACCTACAACCAGTGCCAACTTCGACATTCAACATTAGCCCGTTGTCTGTATTTGAAATAGAACTGGAGAAAGTGAGATTGCAAACTCCGGATGGTTTTGCTAACTTTCCAAAAGTTTGGTGTTGAGAAAACAGAGCAGCAGGTTGGAGGCCCCAGGCCCCTCTGGGTGAGAACATTCACCAGCACTTCACGGAGAGGTATGCGGATAACACAGGTCTCGGGGCCCTCGCTGGGGACCCTGCGTGCAGGGGCCTCACCTGGCAGCCAGGCGGTGGCATTGATGCCCAGCTCCCGGCTGCTGCCTGACCCTTGCTGGCACTGACTTGGTGAGACTTGGCCTCTTTACCCAGGAAACAGGATAACAGCCCCTCTGGGTTATCTGACATGAATGAACTTGAACTCGGCGGACCATCTGGTCCATCACGAGCTCAGGAACAGGACCTCCGCCCACCCAAGATCTCGAGGCCAGCCGTGCCTCCCAGATGTGCCAGGCACCCAGACACCCCGAGCCATTGCCTTTTACTTTTTGTTTTTGAAATCTGGGTTGCTGGCTTTTGTTTTGCTCTTGAGGTGGCAGAAGAGGGTTAAATATTGTGTATAGAGCCTGAGTGATCCCCAAAATGCTTGAAAAAGGATATGATGATCCCTACTCATATGTAAGACCATTTAAAAAATCACACACTACTAACACAACTTATACTCCAGTATAAAATAAAAATCAAAAAAAAATAATAAACCAAATCTGAAAAATCACACGTTGTTTTCTGGTCAGACCTTGTACTGTGTGGCTGCCTGTTATGAGACATGCCTGTTTTTCCTGCTCCTGGGGTGGGTGGGTCAGACTGCTTTTAGGACAAGACAGGGGTTAACCTGAGCATTTCCAGCTTCCTACTTTCCCACAGCTGCCCCCAGGGTTTGCAAACTACCCCCTCCGTGTGCCTCGGGAGAGGGAAACAGGAATATCTTGAAAATTATTGTCCAAAAAGCAGATGCCATCTCCTGGGAGCCTGTGAAACTGCCCGACCCCAGAACCAAGCAAGGCCTTAGTAACCGTGTGTTTTGTTTCTTCCTTTTCAGAGCACACAGGTAATTCCAGGGCCACCTATCAATTTGTAGGTCATACTGACCCAGATCCCACACCTGCAAAACAGTAACGCAGAGTATGTCTCTCCTTTTGCCAACAAATAAGTTATAAAAGGCATTGACGTCAACAGATCTTCGCCATGATAAGTTTTTGTGTTGCCGGGATGCAAGTTTCATGAGCTACAGACTGTGTCAAAGTTGCTTATAAACTCGAACTTTGGGGTTGCAACTGTGATTGCATTGTCCTAAAAACATGAAAACGCCAAGAAGTCCAGGAAAAGATACTTTTGAAAACTGAATGTCGGTCAAATCCATTAACATCCAGGTTTTTGTGCAGGTACCAGTGTGCGTGGCAGATGCAGACAGCAGACCCTCTGTTCTCTCACTAACCTCTGACCCCTTCCTCCCCCAAATACCAGTGAGCGTGTGCTGGAAAGGGAGACCAAGCAGGTAGGAGTGATTCCTTTCTCACGTGAATAGACCCTTTATAAATATGAGTCATTTTTCAGAGAATACGTCTTTGAGATGAAATTGTACAATCCGTCGTCTTTCTAAACACCTCAGGCTTAAAGGCAAAAGGAGGACCTTGGTGTGTGGATTTGTACAGGTGACCAGAAAGGCCAAAGTGGGGAGGGGTACGTGGTCCCATTCAAGAGTTCCAGAGAATGAAACATGGTGTTTAATAAGTCATTTTTAATTAGCTCTCATCTGTTATGGTGCGTCACTAGTAGTTATTTGTGCCGCTTTCCTGGGCTTCCCACTAGGGGCCCTGTTTTATGGCCACTGATACCATGTCTGCTCAGAGCTATTACCAGAAAATATGGTGGGTGTCACACACACACACACACACACACACACACACACACACAGAGTAAGCAGCACCAATGGCACCACAAGAGCAGCTCAGCAGGTGACGCAGGGGTCCCCGCATTGGAACACAGCCTTTGCAATTTACCCAGAGCAGGTCTCCTCCAAGGGCAGAATGCATCCTTGTCCGGGGACCCAGCTCCAGGCACTATGTGGCTCCTGACTTTCTGATTGTTAGAGAGATTCCAGATGCAAACTTCCCGCAAAGGGCTCTCGGGGAAACACCATGCCCAGGAAGAGCATTCTGAGGGGCGCTGCCTTGAACTGGAGTTGGCAGGCGAGCGAGGAAGGTGCTGGTGGGAAGCAGGAGTGACCCTGATTCTAAAGCGCTTTTCTCAGGCTGAAGGGGCTGGGCACACGGAGGGCCGTCAGGGCCCACAGGAAGACCGAGGGAAGCCCTTTCTTTTATAGGCTGTCACTGAGGCCAGTTTCTCCTTTCTGAATTCCCAGTGGTTTGAGCCGGATGTGTGGGAAGAGTTTGGGGTCTTCAGAGACAACTCATTAGAGGAAGTGTCTGTCTGCTCCCTGTGTTCCTCCACCCCAGAGCTGGACGTGACCCTCCAGCTGTCCACTTCTCCTCTGCGGCCAGCAGCGGGCGGCACGGGGCCAGCACTGGAAAAGCGGGGGCTCCAGCTCATGCAGCCTGGACCCGCACTGCACAGACCCCCGTGTCCCCTCCGGGTGCACCTCCACTAGGGAGTCGGGGCTGGACATGGACGGGAGAGTCTGGAGGGATGGGAGTGGCAGGCTGGAAAGCCCCATCTCACACAGATAGGCACCTTCTGCCAGGCCTGCGGGGCGGCGGGGAGCACGTTCGGAGAGAGGGTGGTGGCCTGGCGTCAGTGTCTGGGAGTTTGCAGGGTTGCAGGCTGTGGCATAGTGGGTGCTGGAGGGTGGTAGAAATCTCTAGACATCAGGCAAATCTCGAGGAGCGTCTGTCTAACTCTGAGGTTCCCTTCCCCATCCACTTCCTTTCTTCCTGCTCCAAATCCAAGCCTGTGTGAGCGGACACTGTCAGGACCCCAAGCTGGTGTCCACCTGGGCGCTGATGGGCTGGGGGGCAGCCTTGAGCCCCGAGTTCCCTTCCCTGGGTGTGTGTGTCCGTGCACGTGTGCACGTAACAAGTAGCCCCTAGCTCCCTGACCCCCAACCTCCCACCTCAAAGTTCTCCCAACGTGGAGATCAGGCCCCACCATGGAAATGACTGGAAAAGGCTTTCCCCGCTCCCTCTCCAGGGAGCGCCACTCTCCAGCCCCTCCCTCCAGTGAGGGCTTCTCGCTCCTACTTGGAGATTCTCAGATGCACGCCATCTGCATCCTTGCTCACGAAGACCTAACGGACGAAGTGAACACGGCTGCATATTATACTAACGAGATGAGGTGGATTCCAAGTACCTCTCACCAAGAGCACACTTCACAGTAGCAAATGTGAAAAAATCTAGGAATTACTTTGTTACTTCATTGATAAGTGTGTTGTCACCGGAGGGACTTCTGGCAACGTATTGATACCAACTGAAAAGAAATCTTGATTAAATATGGGCACCCATGAAGTGGCACAAGACAGTGGGGCTCAAGCAATCCCACTTCTGGGTATATACCCAGACAAAACTACAGTTCAGAAAGATACATGCACCCCTATATTCATGATTACAATAGCCAAGACGTGGAAACATCCAAAATATCCATTGACAGATGAATGGATAAAGAAGATGTGGTATTTATATACAATGGAATATTACACGGCCATAATAAAGAATGAAATAATGCCATTTGCAGCTACATGGATGCAGCTAGAGATTATCATACTAAGTAAAGTAAGTCAGACAGAGAAAGATAAATACCATATGATATCACTTATATGTGGCATCTAAAATATGACACAAATGAACTTATCTACAAAACAGAAACAGACTCACAGACGTAAAGAACCGACCTGTGGTTGCTAGTGGGGAAGTGGGGTAGGGCAGGAAGGATTGGGAGTTTGGGGTTGGTAGATGCAAACTATTATATATAGGATGGATAAACAACAAGGTCCTACTGTACAGCACAGGGAACTATATTCAATATTCAATAATGGAAAAGATATAAAAAAGAATATGTATATATATATATATATATATGTATAACTGAGTCACTCTGCTGTACAGCAGAAATTAACACAACATTGTAAATCAACTATACTTCAAAACAAAAAAAGACAGTGGGGCTCACACATAAGGTGAGGAGAACATGTTTAGTTATAAAACTAAACCTTGGGGTCTAACTCCTGTATTTCTCATGTAGGTCATACTTGATCCGATGATGCTGCAAAAGTGCTGATTCATTTATAGTGAAAAAAAAGAATCCACGTTTAAAGTGGACTATTTTGAAAGGGTGTGTTAAAATTACTCTCAAATTTTCTTCAAACACTGGCTGACAAGCAGGAGTTTCCAGTATAGAGGCTGGCGTTACCCCACCAGCACGCCAATGTGAGGTTTGTGAAGGGACAGGTCAGTCCAGGCTCCAGATCCTCAGACACTGGGTGTCCCAGCACCGGATACAGCCACTGGATAAGTTGCTCACTCACCTGAAGCACCACCTGCTGCCACTACCTAGAATACAGCTGCTAATCAGAAGCTTGATGGAAACACAGGTTGGAGTAAATTAAGGATGGAGAGAGGATGCTCCGAGCTCTGTTTCTGTTAAAGACCAGCATGAGCTCCCTCAGAAGTGCCTCGGACACCCGCGGTTATGCAGGGCTCGACCCCACCTGAGCCCTCAGTGTCAGGTGGCCTGCAGTGGGTGCTTCCGTTTATAAATGAATTCCTGTGCAGAGCAAGTCAAACGCAGCCTGGATGAGTTTTCTCTCCGTGCCAGCAGTGCCATCCACAAGGCCTAGTGACACATGAAAACTGCACATGGGATATCTTAGCTCTCATTTCCGTCTTTAATCATTAGCTGACTACTCTCGAATTACACCTAGGCAGGTGCTCTGGCATGCAGGTATTACTCCACGGGAAACCATTTGATGACAACCATCAAACGAGCCACATGTCACCTCCAACCAGAAAGGGTGGGCAGACTGAGCACAGCCTTGTGGGCCAAGGGGTTCCCAGCTCATATGTCACTGACAGAGGGCCTTTGTGGTGCCTCTCCCCCTGTGGGACTCAGGCCCACCCATCACACTCTTTCACAGAATCCTTTACTTTTCTTTCATGGCACCCAGCACAAATCCCAACGAGAGTGATTTGCAGGACTCTGCACTGGTAGCCAGTCCTCCTCCTCTGGTCGCCAGACTCCAGGAGCTGAGGGTTTTCTGTTCTTTCCTCACTACCCTCTACACAACACACAAACACGTGGAGGGCCTGCAGAGACGGTCCCTGGGTGAAGGGCCCAGAGACGCCTTGCACAAACCACATAGTCAGGAAACACTGTGTCTTGCCAGTCTGGCTCCTGAGCCCTGAATGATGGGATTCTGTTTCTCAAATTGAAACATTCGGTCAGCAAGTTCCTTTCAGTAGTTGACCCTCAAAATAGACTCTGTCATTTGCGTCTAACCTGACCCTAGGCTTCGTGGATCTGACTCAGAGGGTGGGTCAACCACAGCCCGGTGGGCAGCTGCATTCAATCAGCTGTCACAGCCGCTGGGCACAGAGTTTCCAGTGAATGATGTCGAGAGTAATTTTCTCATTTGTGCTAAGAGTTTGACTTCTTAAAAAGTGTACTTTTACTCACACTGCTAATATCAAAATACACACAGCCTATTTCATAAGGGGGATTTTTTTAAAGCCGATACATGCTTTTTACAGGTTATAACGCTGGCAGCTTCCAGACCTGCCAGTTCTCAGACTCGCCTCCTGGCAGGGAAGCTGTGCCTTCTAATAACAAACGTCCTTTCCGGATGAAATCCAGGACCGACTTTTCCACTGACCCAGATATTTCACACGCAGAAACAGGGAACATTCCCAGTTGGAGGATTGTGAGTA
This sequence comes from Platanista minor, assembly GCA_004363435.1. Classification (NCBI taxonomy): domain Eukaryota; kingdom Metazoa; phylum Chordata; class Mammalia; order Artiodactyla; family Platanistidae; genus Platanista; species Platanista minor. The sequence continues at coordinate 14,614 of RJWK010022433.1, forward strand.
CAGACTTGATGTTGTATAAAGGCAACGCTTCTCAACTCCGGGATTATTTTCACTGTTTTTGGAATGTAATTTCTGGGGGGAAAAATGTTAATTCTGGCCACAAACCATCCCCCAAACAATAACTGTTTTTAAGTACAGTTTTAAAGAGCGATTTCTGAGGCTTTATTCTCACAGCAGCGATTCATTCCTATGGCAGTTGTATGTGCCCTAGCACTCACATTGATAAAATCTATGTATAAAGCATTAAAACAAGGGAGCTGGGATTGAGGCTTGAATAAGCAAGAGTGATGTGACAGAGGGGCAAGTTTCAACATTAGGGAGAAGAAAGGCCCTTTTATTTTATTTTATTTTATTTTTCATCTTTATTGGAGTATAATTGCTTTACAGTGGTGTGTTAGTTTCTGCTTTATAACAAAGTGAATCGTTTATACATATACATATGTCCCCATATCTCTTCCCTCTTTGAAAGGCCCTTTTAGACGTCTGCCTTTTATTTCGAGGAAATTACACACACACCGATGACTCTTGAGGAGTGAATACATACAACAGTGGGGACCCACAGAGACACGTACAGAGCCAGTCACTACTCAGTCATCCAGAGGCTAAGGGAGGAAACAAGTGTCCGCCGAACTTGACCCAACGGCTTCATGCCCGGAAACGACAAGTTTTGTAGTTGGAATGTTTTCAATGTGCTAAGACTTGCAATGGGTCTAAGTAGAAGAAACAATGATTTTCTTTTCCGAGAGTAAAAAAAAATGATAGTAATGCACTCAGTTGGACTGTAGGATGCATGTGATTCACGCACAAGCCTTCATAAATCTGCCAAAGACTAAGGAACAGGCCTGTCAACTTCAGTAATATAATAGCCAGTTATTTTTCTCAGCTAAAGTGAGTTTCTTTGGGAACAGCCAGAGGAACGGCAATTCGGGATATGTCAACTACAGCAGACCATAGGCAAATCCAAGGAACCAAGAAGGGAAACTTGCTTTTATAGAGAAAAGGAGAGAATTAGGAAGAGCTGGGACGACCAAGAGTTCATTGGAGAACCTGGGAGTCCAAAGCATGAAGCTTCCCGTTGGTTGGGCCGCTGTGGCCTCTGATTGGCTGGGCCATCGTCCAGTGGAGCGATGGCGTCTTCCTCCCGCTGGATGGGAAGTGGAGGCGCCTTCCTGTCCGAGATGCCAGCCTAAGTCTCTTCCTATTTGGAGTAACTGATGGTGATGGCGGGAGTGAGAGCTCCCCCTACAGGCCTGTTCTGACTCCAGCTTCAGCAGAGGTTCCCTTAATTAATTCCAAGGCCAGCCGGGAAGAGGCAATGGCGCAATTCACCAGAGGGCCAGGTCCTCTCAGAAATGTTCCTTTTCATTATAACTTGTCCCGCAGTTGATGTAGCCAGAATATCAAGGAGTTTCCTGTCCAGGTACTTAATCTTTGTGTAAGTGCCAGGCTCTGGGGAGAGTTGCTTGCTGTCTGGCTCATAGACACAGGAGAGCAGAAGCTGCCAGGCCAAAACAGCTTGGCCTCCTTTCAGTCCTCACCCTGCACACCTGATCTAAGCTACCTTCACTCTCAATCCGTGCTAATCTTAATTAGAAGCCCCTATTAGGTCCAGAGTCCTTTACACTTGGCTGAGAAAGAGTTATTCAAGGCTGATAGTCTCATGAAAATCACCTATCCAAGTACAAATGTACTCTCAGAAGGTAAAAACAGTGTCTTGTTTTGATTACAAAGTTTACGGTAAAAAGAAATATAACATCTTTCTCCCATCAAGGTTTTCTTATTTGGAAAAAAACCAAAGACCACAGTTACTAACTCAGAAAAAAGCAGGTGATCATTGAAAGCGGGGATCAGAAAGAGGTTGCGTGGGCCCATCTGAGTTGAGAGAGACAGTATTACCTTATAGAGCAGCATTTCCAGCAGGATGTTAAAGCACTTTATAAATATTAATTATCTCATGCATTCTCATCACTTTGTATGAGCCAGAGACATTATAGATGTCCAGTCACCCAACTCACTAAACTAAATATCTCAAGCCTCCATTTCCAATTCAAAATACTATTGCCTCCCTGTTATTCAGAGATGTTAAATTGAGTTTATGAAGGATTCAGTCCCCTCTGGTTCTTTCTGTCTTACTCAACCCTTTTGAACTGCTAAACATCTCTGCCTTTGCGCCATCTCTTTCCCATTTCAAACATGTTAATTTAGCAAAATTAGAAAATGTAGATATATAAAAATAAGGGTAAGCTGCTCATAAGCTCATGATCATTAAAATATTACCTGTGGGTATTTGGTGTGTATCTGTCCTGAAGAGTTGCTAAATGTGTAAGATGCATCTTTATTTCCTTTAATACTGTTTCATGTTTATTAATATCATTATTTTTAATATATAATATATACTTATTTTCATGTATTATATACCATTATTTTTGACAGCTGAATATTATTTCACTACAGGCAGACCTTGTTTTATTGTGCTTTGCATGATAGCACTTTGCAGATACTATGTTTTTAACAAATTGAAGGTTTGTGGCAACCCTGCCTTCAGCAAGTCTATTGGCGCCATTGTCCAACTGCATTGGCTCACTTCCTGTCTCTGTGTCACATTTTGGTAATTCTCACAATATTTCAAACTTTTTCATTATTAGTGTATTTGTTATGGTGATCTGGGATTAGTGACTGACCTTTGATGTTACTACTGCAAAAGGATTACAACTCACTAAAGGCTGAGATAATGGTTAGAATTTTTTAACGATAAACTATTTTTTAAATTAAGTGTGTACATTGTTTTTTAGACATAATGCTATTGCACACTTCATGGACTACAGTATAATGTAAACATAAGTTTTACATGCACTGGGAAATCAAAAAATTCACGTGACTTGCTTCGTTGTGATATTCGGTTTATTGGGGTGTCTAGAACTGAACCCACAGTATCTCCAAAGTCTGCCTCTATATGAATGTGCCATAATTAAATTAACTAAACTCTTAAACGTATACACTGAGGTTGTTTCAACATTTTTGCTGTTATAAACTGCTGCCTGCAACCCAGGCCATCAGCCTGGTCTGTATCCTTCTGAACCATTCTTGGTGGCCAAACAATTATATAGAAACTGCATATTCACACAAAGGTTTTTTGTTTTGTTTTGTTTTGTTTCTTTGCTCACTTAAAAAAATACATCATGAAACTCCCTTTGCTCACTTAAGAAAATACATCATGAAAGTTCTTCCAGAGAATTCTTTAAATAGCTACGTAATATGTTATGAATATGGATGTAATATGAATATACCATTATTTGTCCAACCATTTTCCTTGATAGGTGTTCAGGTTATTTCTTGATTTTTGCCATACAAATAATCCTGCCCTAGACACCCTTGAACATAAATGCTAGTATATTCGTGTGTTTACTTCCGTAGCATAAGGGCAAAGAAGTGGGATTGCTGAGTCAAGTGGCATATTTGTAACGTGACTAGATTTGTTAGACATGCCTCTTAAAGGCATTCGCACCAATGGGTATAAGAATTAAGCTGCTTTATCAGTTTCTTCCATATAGATGTTCCAGCTAGAAGTATCTTGTATGCCATCATACAGACAAGGAAACTGATGCTCAGAAGAGTAATGGGACTTGTTCAAAGTCATACAGCTAAATGTCTGAGAGTCAGGACTGGGATCTAGGTCTCCTGATTCTTTGACCAGGACTTTTTGGATAAGAGTAAGCCTTTACTGGGGGATGGAGGATTTGGTAAAGTGAAAGAGAAAAAGTGTACCAGATAGCTATTGCTGTGTAACAAAGTAGCCCCAAACTTAGTAGTTTAAAACAAGAGCCATGTATATAGTTATGATTCTATGGGTCAGCAATTTATTCTGGGCTCTGCTAGGACAATCTTCACATCTCTGCAGTCAGCTATGGGTCAGCTGGGGGTGCCTCAGTTCTCCTCCTGTGCTCTCACCATGTAGTACAATATCCCAGGCTTGTTTTCATGGCAGTGGCCCTAAGAGAGTGAAAGTGTGTAAGACCTCGTGAGGCTTAGGCTCAGAGCTAGCAGATCATCACTTCTACCATACTTGAAAGTCAAAGAGAGTCACAGGGCCAGCCCCAATTCGAAGGGCAATGAAACAGGCTCTACCTCTTAACGGGAGAAGGGGCAGAGTCACATTACAAAGGATAAGGAAAATGTGGAGAATGGGAGCCGTGTTTGCAAGCAATCCACCACGTTTTCAGGTGAAGATTTTCCCCCTTTCCAAACAATTGCTTTGGTATCATCTTGACATGGTTGTTTTAATATCATGGCTCTGTTAGAGCATAAAGAAAGTAATGTTTATAGTGAAATCACAAAAGTTCTCCCAAGATACCTGGGGCACATTTGGAGCACTACCACATTAGGTCAGAACTTTTCCCATTAAAAACAATAAATTTGTCAGATAAGAAAAGTTTATCACTATGACCACTTTACTCTCGCTATTCATAATACGTTATACAGAAGGTTGGAGATTTATCTCTTCTTTATTTCTTTATTGCTCTCTTGGAGAGTGCTGCAGCTGTGTAGAGCACTGTTTGGGGTGTGTGTCTTTTCTGTCTTTTTCTTAATCTTATTTTTGTATATGTGCCTTTTTCCCCCTTTTCTTATGTCTCTGTAATTTTCCATCTCACACAATAAACAAGTGAAGAGGAGGGATTTACAGGTCATAAAAATAGCAGGCAGGGCTTCCCTGGTGGCGCAGCCGTTGAGAGTCCGCCTGCCGATGCAGGGGACGCGGGTTCGTGCCCCGGTCCGGGAAGATCCCACATGCCGCGGAGCGGCTGGGCCCGTGAGCCATGGCCGCTGGGCCTGCGCGTCCAGAGCCTGTGCTCCGCAACGGGAGAGGCCACAACAGTGAGAGGCCCGCGTACCGCAAAAAAAAAAAAAAAAAAAAAAAAAAAAAAAAAAAAAAAAAAAAAACAAGTGAAAAATAGCAGGCCATCAATAAAGTTAAACACGGTATACTTCCTCCTGATATTTCAACAAGAGTGTGTCCTTGGAGATGAGGGGTGGGATGTGGTACCGGGGCCGACACGCCACCCTTTGCTGGTTTAACGGGGCTCAGGCGAACGTGGCATGTGGCTGCACAGACAGCCCCGCGGGGGGACTCGTGAGTGCTGGGGAGAGAGCCAGTTCTATATTTAGAAACTTCTGGCTTCAGCCAAATATAAAATGGATTTAGGATGTGGGTTGAGGACAAGGAAGGGAACACACACATGTTAATGTTTCGTTTGTTCTTCCCTGAATCAGCAGCTTAGTGTGGAAAATGACCTTCTGGGACCTTGTTATTTGTCTTAAATTACAGATCGGCGTGTCAAGAAAAGATGCTAAAGTAGAACTCCGCTGACTTATTGCACAGGGCGTCTCGTGACATGTGTGCGTGCACTCTGGCCCAGCGTCTGCATCCCTGCATCAGCGGATCCCCACCTCTGAGCAAGAGTGAGGGAACATCTGCCAAGAGTGCCCAGGATCCTAAAGGATGGAGCTGAGTGTCCTGTGCGCCTTCTGTGGCAGAAATCCCCAATGAGGCTGAGAATGTTTGTAACGACTAAAATAAGCATGGAGGGAAGAACTATAAGTTTCACTGAAAAGTGCTTTGGAGACAGTTTGTACCAGAAACTCCTGTCCAAAGGGAACAGGATACACAGAAAAGTGGAGACCCTATTGTTTACTTGGAGGTATGAAAAGAAATAGGTCAGTGATTTGTTTCCATAGTGACTGTTATTGAAATAAGACAAACTGACACCAATACTGATTTATTCTCCTATTCAAGCCCTTTTAAAAGAACACTGTAATCGGGGTTGGTTCTTGAATATAAACAAGAATACCAAGTTATCTTTCACAATGATTCTCTTTTGCCACCTGCAAATGAGACGTTTTTAAAAACAATAAAATTAAAATAATCCAAATTCATGCCACACCAGTTTATGGGTTTAAATATACCATGGGTTTTACATATAATAGGAATCATGTCCCAGGCATTTGCAATTTAATTCTAGTTCTTAAAGTAATATTAGTTCTTGCTTTACCCCCGAACTACAGGATGCTTCTTTGCCGTTGGTGATCTCTGCAGCGACGTGACAAGAGTTTGGGTTAGAAATGTGGGCACTTAAGCTGACTCCTGGATGACCAGTTTTAATTTGACCTTTAAATCCAAGAGCAAAGATCAGACCCAGAGTGCGGGAATGCAGCTGTACACGGGGGAGGCCAATCCAATCATTTTGGCCATTTTAACCACCAAGTTGAATCACTGCCTGATGATGCCTTCTAAAGTGATCAATATCAGTTTTCAAGACAGCCAAGATATCCCGATCAGCCCCATTAGGGTGAAACGGAGAAAGAATCTACTGCTGGGCCCCTCCCCTCCGTGGAGGCTGGCCGTCAGGAATCTGGGGCAGGAGGATCTTGTTCCCTATGGTAGGTTTTCTACGTCTGGACCATTTCTTTGCTTCAGTGACTAACCTTTGTAAACACAGCTTAAGCGGGTCAGTTCTCAGCCATGGGACATGGAAATCAAGTCTTATCATTTGCTCCAGACTCACGGGGCAGAGCATGGGAGGGCTGCATGTGCAAGTGTGAGAGCATGCTTACACGTGTGCATGGGTGAGTGTGAGACTGTGTGTATGAATGTGGATGTGTGTGAACGTGGGAGTGTGCAGGGTGTGAGTGTGCCCGAATGCTCTCCAGGAGGGAGATGCGGTGGGGTAGTGGGCCTTCAGCAGGAAGGGTTCCATGGCACAGAGTTTGCTCTGGGGATGGCTCTTCACGCACCCCTCAGTTATCTGGGTCTGGACCCCGCAGGTAGCAGATGACCAGGGTCATTCGCCCCTGGCTCCATCTGCCTTTCAGCAATTTTGCTTCTATTTGATCGCTTCACAGGTATGTTGACGGGAGAAGTGACTTCTTGAGTAAGATGGGGTGGGGGGACGGGGGCAGAAGCTGAAACTTTTGGCTAAAATTAGGTGGATCCGCATACAAGTAAGGAGCTTAAGTGACCGGCTTCACTCCTGCACTAGGTCAAGACTCCTGTCTTTCCTGTTTCTCCAGCAGCAAGCAATGTTTGTCAAATAAATGCATTTTCTCTATATTTAAGTAATTACTATTTTCTTCTAACATAAGAGACAACAGTAGACTCAGCACTAGTGGAAATGACAGGCTGTTATGGGAAAGCGCTTTGCAGAGAGAATGGAGATGCTTGGTCCCCGGAGAGTAGCCCTGCCCCCTCCTCTGTGTGATGCTCCAGAGGGAAGGGCCTGCACTGTGTTTTCTCTGGAGTGTCCCCACGGCAGGGCCACTCTCTGAGGACGGCATTCTGCCGCTTTTACACAGGAGGGATCTAGCAGACACAGTTCAGGTTATTGGAAAGTCGTAGGCCAGTGCAGTTCATCTGTATATATATTTTATGTGTTTTAAATATTTATAGAATTAATATTATATATTGACTTTATTTTATGAATGGTATATATTGCTACCTCAACATTTCCCTGCAGGTTTTATCCATGGGAATATGTGTTTCTTTCATTCATTTCTCTGTTGGATGTGGTCCACTGGGTAGAAATATCACATTTCATTTACTAACCATTCTCCCGATCAAGATTCTCTCTAAATAAATATTTAAAATGTTATTTTATTGAAATCTCTGTTTTTAAACCTAGTTTTGTTTCCCTATTCCTCAGAAGCACTTGTTCCAGTAACTTAGCCATAAATATTCTAAATCAACTTAAAAAAAACCTATTTTTTTCTGACTATAAAACTAATTCATGCCCATTTTAAAGTAAACACACAAAAGTATAGTTCTCCACTCCAGCAATAACCACTGTTATTAAACCACATTTCTTTCCAGCAATTTTCCTGTACTTTTATATTACTTTTGATTTACACAAACCTAATGCTATCAAAAGAAGCAATCTCCCTTGCCCTTAAAATTCTTTGAAAACAATTTTTTTTTTTTTTTTTTTTTTTGCTGTACGCGGGCCTCTCACTGCTGTGGCCTCTCCCGTTGCGGAGCACAGGCTCCGGATGCGCAGGCTCAGCGGCCGTGGCTCACGGGCCCAGCCGCTCCGCGGCATGTGGGATCCTCCCAGACCGGGGCACGAACCCGCGTCCCCTGCATCGGCAGGCGGACTCTCAACCACTGCGTCACCAGGGAAGCCCGAAAACAAATTTTTAATGATTGAAACACATTCCTTCCTGGGCTCCAATTGTTAGGCATTTAGGAACTTCCAGTCTTTCACTGTATTCCATTTAACGAATGTTCAGGAGCACCTGTTCTGTGCTCATATTAGGTGTAGAAAGTGCCCCCCCCAAAAAAAAAGAACAACAAAAAAAGTGCCATAGTAACAGAGATGAGATTGTATCCTTCACAGAACATTAACCAAAAACAAAAACTGTACATATGATTACATGATTACCATTGTGATTTGCACTGTAAAGAATAAGCCAAAGATAAAACAATTATCACAGGGAAGTAGAAAAATAGTCACATGCATTAGGGAAGACTTCCACCAGGAGGAGAGAGATTCAGGCTGGAGTCAAGGATGAACAGAGGTGTCTAATTGAAGGGGTGTGTGTGTGTGTGTGTGTGTGTGTGAGACAGAGAGAGAGAGAGAGAGAGAGAGAGAGAGAGAGAGAGAGAGAGAGAGACCCGTGGGTGGACACATCTGTGTTGGCGTCGGGCATGTCCGCTGGCATCAAGAACAAGACCTGAGCCAGGCTGGAGTGAATACAAATCATCACCCCCTTATGAAAACCTATGTGCCTAACTCTGCCCACATTTCTGGTTGTCTCATAAATATAGCATCCTAAATACTGAATTACTGGACCACAGTGCTTTGAAGGAATCACATGTCTATCAAGATTTTGATACATTAAAAATAAAGTATTGCCCAAAGTTCTATATTTTGGATGCCAATACCAATGCCTTATTTCTTTGCAGTTGGTGCCAATGACACTTGAGTATTGCTCTGACAAGGTGGTGGCCTGGAAACAAAGTCAACCTCAACACTACATTATTATCAGTTTTTACTGTATATCAGCTAAGGTGAGTGGCTATGAAACAAATGAATAGAAGAAACAAATTTATTCTTACTTATCACAAACACATCGAAAAACATTAAAATAGCAAAGGTATGTTGGTGTGTGTATCTTTGCTATTTGAATAATATACACACACACAATACTTAGGGATACATGGAAGAAGAATTATCAAAGATGACCTGGATGAGGTGGGAGGATTTCATAGATGCACCAAGAAGATTTAAATAAATGGGAAGGCACTTCAGGAAAGAAAGCATCAGTATTATAAATAAATGATCTCAAGTTTAATTTAACAAACTTCAATAATATTTAAAAAGGCATTTTTTTATCAAAATAATTCTAAAGTTTGTTTGGAGAAATACTAAGAACAGCCAAGACAGGAAAAAAGTCCACTAAAATCATTTAAAATATTTCTTCTGATGGATAAGAATGGGGTGGGGGAAGGGTGAAACAGAGGCTGCTGTTTTTCATATAAGCCTCAAACTTTTACCTAACCCTCTGTCTGCACTACTATGATTAAAAATATAAAAAGATGTACTTTAAGATATAAAAAAGAATGTCTGCTGCATCGAGCTGCACAGCAATAGGCAGACATATTAATGGACAAAATAGAAGCCCAGCGTTTTTATAAGAATTAAAGATAAAAATAACATTTTAAATCAGTGTCACAATTGTTAATACTGTGCAAATAAAGTCAAACAGATTTAGAGCATTACTTCACAAAGCAAATCCAAGAATATTTAGAGATGAAAAGGAACGAAAAAAGGCAGAGCTATAAGACAAGGAAGTAAATATATAGATGAATATACCTCTGTGTTTGGCATAATAGTAAAAGAAACATATACAGTAAAAGGGAAAGGTATTTGACTCCTAAAAACTTTAAACTTCTATATGCCAGGGACTTCCCTGGTGGCACAGTTGTTAAGAATCCGCCTGCCAATGCAGGGGACACAGGTTCGAGCCCTGGTCCGGGAAGACCCCACATGCCGCGGAGCAACTAAGCCCCTGCACCACAACGACTGAGCCTGCGCTCTAGAGCCCACGAGCCACAACTACTGAGCCCACATACCACAACTACTGAAGCCCGCGTGCCTAGAGCTTGTGCTCTGCAGCAAGAGAAGCCACAGCAATGAGAAGCCCGCTCACCACAATGAAGAGTAGCCCCCGCTCGCCACAACTAGAGAAAGCCGGCACACAGCAACGAAGATCCAACGCAGCCACAAATAAATAAACAAACAATAAAAGTAAATTACTTATTTAAAAAAACCTTCTGTATGCCAGAAAAGTGCATAAGTAAAATTTAAAAGCCAATGATCAAATAGGATAAATATGTACTAAAATTATGTCTATTAAATTTTAAGGATTCCTTTTGAATCAAGAATGATTAAACATCCTCATAGAAAAACACGCAAAAAGCATAAGAAACAATGTATAGAGGAAGAAGAAAAAAGAGTCAACAAATATATGAGCAATTTTGAATTCTCTGCTCAAGGAAAGGCATATTAAAATAATAATGAGACTCTGGTAGCAATGAATGAGCACACCCAGTGCCCAGGTCTTGGTTTCCAATGCCAGTCTCCAACGAAAGGAGCCAAGGCTCCTTGAAGACATGACACATTTTAGTGAAAAAAAATCTAAGTGGTCTCAAATAAGAAGGAAAAAAAGAAGTGTATTGTATGTTTAAAAATAATATCTGGCAGAACACACAACCAAATTAACATGAATGACACTTATCTGCACTGCTAAAGTTATTTTAAGTTAGATTACAAAATTCCAAAAAAAAAAGTCACACCTAGATAAATACAACACTGTTGTAACAAAAGACTAGGACTTGAGCCATATTTTAAAGCTGTGACTGTCTATTTCAGAAGAAGTTGAGTCAGCTCTGGAGGCTGGACTCCAGCAGCCTCACTTGGAAGGCAGGGGGCCCTGTGAGCCCGAGCCAGATGTGGAGGTGGGATTCCACTGCCTGCCGCTGGGCTCACCAGGTCCCTGGTACAGCTGGCTTTCTCTACAAGCAATAACTTCTTATTCCTTTTCTTTCATTCTTCCCATCTTCCATTTCCAATGGTGCTAGCAGACAAGGAAGTAACCCGAATCCTTCATACTAAGGTGTGAATGGTCCACTGCTGACTCAGCTTGTGATGCATCTCCCAGGCAACTCTGGATTCTAAGAGTGGCTGGTAAATCCAAAAGTACTTAAGGATCAGAGTTACATTCCTTATTTAGGCACACCTACGGACAAATTGATAGCATACCTTTTCTGCCCTAGTTCTCTTTCTTCTGCGTGGAGATGGTATTGTTAATACAATACTTTAAAGCTATAATTTCCAAACTTTTGATAGTGCACCTCTGCCAGATTTTTTTAAAAAAATGAGCACCTGCTCAAATAATTTATTGATTCCACATAGATGTGTACAATTACTGCACTCATATGCTTTATTTACTATAAGCATACACAGGGCGATAATATTTTAAACTACTTTATCGTAACTTTAAAAACATATCTTTTTGTTCTCACTCCAACTTGTCTTTTGAGTGCAAGTAGTGAGAATGAATGTGTTTCTCATATGTGAACTACATACATACACCAAATGCTGAGATGAAAAAGCCAGTGAGCACCTCCTGCTCTCACCCTTCCCTCTAGGTGCTCACTCTCTCTCCAGGGGTGTCCACGCCTGTCAGAGCACAGAGAGAGAGGTGGAGGGGAAGGGATCAGTCTGACCAATGTTAGTAAAGTTTGATCTTTTTATTTGATTACAAAAAGAAAAAGGCAAAGAAGTTATAATGGTTTCTTCCTGTACCCCAGTTTATTATCTTGGGGGTGCATTCACTGGCCTGTACCCCAGTTTATTATCTTGGGGGTGCATTCACTGGCCTGTATGCATCACGTAAAACTCAAGCAAGCTCAGATCCAGATTTTGTGGAACTTGGATCTGTTCTAATTTATACGGAGAAGAAACTCTAAGTAAAAGAATACCAACAAAACAAAACAAAACACAAACCTTAGTTTTGCAACTTTTACAAACTCTGTGACCTTACGAACACAAGGCTAGGGCGCTCCCAGGGCGGTGGATGAGAACGGTGCCAGGGACCCAGCACCTCCAGCAGCAAAGAGTTGGGAGATGCACTTCAGCAGGCTTGGGCTGCTCCTGGAAACGAGCAGGCTTGGGAAAGAGGGCTTCTTTGCAAAAGGTTGCTCAGTGGACTGGAATTTAAATTTCCTTCCCTGCTTGGGTCCTCTTTGATGGGCCTTCACTTTTAGAAAATCCTGCTTTCTGTGCTAAGGTGTTTAAAGAGCAACCTCTGCAGCCACTGAACTCGGAGGCCTGAGCTGATAAGGACCGGAGATGAAACGTTTAGATAACATCACAGCCATTCACCCTGGCTGTCTTCTTTTCTCCTCCCTCCTCAAACTAAGCGCTGTGGTCTCAGTATAGTTGTGCTCAGGGCTTGAGGAGGAGGATGTATATATAGCTTTTCGATAAAGAACAGTCTGGACAAACTAAAGTAAGTCACACTGTCAGCTTCTGCCTATTAAGGGGGGCCCATATCCCCTTATTCCTTGTGGGCAAGAAATTTGAGATGAAACTGGTCTTAACAGAAATCTCGGCTGGCTCCCTTTTAAGGCATTGTTTTCAATGTAAGATGGCAACGGAAAACCCAAGAAAAGGCTTCGGGTAATAGAGGGCGTTTATGGCTCTGAGAACACTGAAATGCAGGAAGGAGGTAGGGGGATGTACTCGAAGAAAGAGTTAATAAAAAGTTGAACTACAAAGGGGAATGCCCAAAAGGGATTTTATTTTTAAAAAGTTACAGATCCATTCCTTCCCCCATCCCCTTCCTCCACCTGTGCATTAGGCAGGAGTGCTGGCCTCCACATCATTCTTCTCTCATGTGTTCGTCTGCCATTTCTCCTTACTGCACAAACACGCTTTATTTATAACATACTGCACTAATATGCTCCTTTGTTCATTCGAACCTGCTGGGCAGCATCACCCTGTTCACCCGGACTCCATTCGAGGCTGCCTGGGGAGAAACTGGTGGGAAAAGTCTTTGAAACAAAAGCTAACAGGTGACTCGCCGCTCCGAACAGGCTGGAGGTAGGAGCCACGTCTACCCACCACTGTGCTCTGGGAGGCCACGTGACTGGTGGACCTGCAGCCACGTGACTGACCGACGCTGCCGAGTGACTGGTTGACATTGATCACGTGAGAGTTCATGTCCTCCAATCAGCGAGCTGCATGGGGAGGACCCAGCAGAGGCTCGAGGGCGGCTAGCCCGAGGCCTCCGCGGCGGCGCTTTCGCTGCAGCGAGCTCGGGAAGCGATACGGGGACCGGCCCGCCTGGCCCGACCAGCCCGAGTGGTTGTGGCGGAGAAACTGTGTCTTCCCCACTCCCCGCCGACCTGTAGGGAGCACCGGGGCGGGGAAGTAAGTAACAGGGTTATTTCTTAGGATCAGCCCAGGGTGGACAGAGGTGCCGAGTGGAACAGGAGCTGGTGGATGGAGCCTTCTGCTAGAATTTGTGTATGCGACGAGCTCCAGGAAAATTAGTGTCTCTAGGGCTAATGGTAACACTAATACTTCGTTCAGATAACATGAGCTTTTGCCTCCGACTTGGTCCTTTCTTGTGTCCGAAACCCGCGGTCACCGGGCGTCCGCTGACCATCCTGTTCCTGAACAGAAAGGGCGGGCGGGAGACCCGGTCCCATGGGCTGAAGGAAGAACAAGTCGGCAGTTTCGGGGTGCACCACATGTGTAGCGATCCGATCCGGGTGAGAACTCGGCGTTCGGGCCGGAGTCGTACGTGGAGGGGACAGGCTGGACCTCGGTAGCCCGAGCCTCCGCAGCGACGGGCCGGGTCTGCATCCTGATCCACGTGACTCTGAACACATGGCTTACACTGACGAGTCTCAGCTCCCTCATAAAGGCATTGTGACATCTGTACAACGATGCGTAAACTCCAGGTGGGGGGCCCTACCCACCGTCGGGTTTGGCCAAGGAGCCAGGAGCCTGTGAATTAGGCACCACTGCCACCTGCTGGAGACACACCCGAGTTCTAACTCCAGGGTTTTTTCTTCTGGTTCTGTTTTTTTGGAAGGATGAGGGAAATCTCCGCTGAAGATGAAGATGGGAACCTTCAGTTCCGAAGCATCAGAACCCGTGGGCGGAGAGAGGAAGCCGTGAGTGTCGGGTCAGGATGGGGAAGTTGGACCGTTTCCAGGGCTTCCTGACTGTGGGCTTCAGAGGAGTGGCAGTCACTTCTTTGAAATGTTTGGAATTCCCACAGTATCAGGTGCACTCAAAATGAAAGCACCACAAGGTACACCAAAGTCAAGATTTCGATTTGTATTATATACATTTGGGGTTGTCTGTTTTACTCGTTCTGTCCATTCAGATGTCAGGTTGCTTTCGGTGAGCCCGTTTATTAGTCTAAAGTGCAGATGAGGGACTTCCCTGGCAGTCCAGTGGTCAAGACTTGGAGCTTCCACTGCAGGGGGCACGGGTTCCATCTGTGGTCAGGGAACTAAGATCCTGCATGGCGCAGCCAAAAAAAATAAATAGATAAAATAAAGTGCAGATGACGAAGACCTGATTCCACACGTCCACCCTTGAACTCAGAAAAAATCTGGAGGAAGCCCAGCTCAACAGAAATAACCCAGCAAAGAATGTAATATTTCCTCTGACTCTGGAAAATAACAGTCCTCCACACCAGTGTCATCTGTGCTTCAGAAAACCAGGTTAGACAATGATTAATGAAGCTGAAGGGCCAGTGATGTCTCTAAATAAATGTCCTTTTGCTCTTCAGAGTTTTGCACTCCCCCGTTTATACTTTATTACTTCAGATTTCTCAAGGCCTTTGGCCTTAGCCTTTGCTAAGCCAGTTTAGGGGAGGAGAAGGGCAAAGGTGAAGAAAGAAAAGGAACTGTGTCTGTTGCAGGTTTGGCCTAATGCTCTTTGATTTAAAAAAGTTCCTCCATTAAATTCTCTGAAGTGAAAAACCAAGATGGAGAGAATTTATATGTGGCCCAAGTTAACACCAAGTACATGGCCAGGACAAATGTGACCTTAGATCTCTCTGAATGAAGAGAACAGGCTCTTACAAAGCGTGGCCCCAGCCTGTTGAGATGCTGGGCTGCTGTCCAGACATCTTCCCTGCAAGCCTGCTCCCTCTCAAACGGGTTCTTTTTTTCGTTTATTTTTTTTTTTTTTTTT
>RJWK010022434.1:0-29894 GCA_004363435.1 Platanista minor
TTTGCAAATATTTTCTCCCATTCTGAGGGTTGTCTTTTGGTCTTGTTTATGGTTTCCTTTGCTGTGCAAAAGCTTTGAAGTTTCATTAGGTCCCATTTGTTTATTTTTGTTTTTATTTCCATTTCTCTAGGAGGTGGGTCAAAAAGGATCTTGCTGTGATTTATGTCATAGAGTGTTCTGCCTATGTTTTCCTCTAAGACTTTCATAGTTTCTGGCCTTACAATTAGGTCTTTAATCCATTTTGAGCTTATTTTTGTGTATGGTGTTAGGGAGTGTTCTAATCTCATACTTTTAAATGTACCTGTCCAGTTTTCACAGCACCACTTACTGAAGAGGCTGTCCTTTCTCCACTGTACTTTGCTGCCTCCTTTATCAAAGATAAGGTGACCATATGTGCGTGGGTTTATCTCTGGACTTTCTATCCTGTTCCATTGATCTATATTTCTATTTTTGTGCCAGTACCGTAATGTCTTGATTACTGTAGCTTTGTAGTATAGTCTGAAGCCAGGGAGCCTGATTCCTCCAGCTCCGTTTTTTGTCCTCAAGATTGCTTTGGCTATTTGGGTTTCTTTGTGTTTCCATACAAATTGTGAAAATTTTTTTCTAGTTCTGTGAAAAATGCCCGTGGTAGCTTGAGAAGGATTGCATTGAATCTGTAGATTGCTTTGGGTTGTAGAGTCATTTT
Organism: Platanista minor; assembly: GCA_004363435.1. Taxonomy (NCBI): domain Eukaryota; kingdom Metazoa; phylum Chordata; class Mammalia; order Artiodactyla; family Platanistidae; genus Platanista; species Platanista minor. The sequence goes on from RJWK010022434.1 coordinate 686, forward strand.
CACAATGTTGATTTTTCCCATCCGAGAACATGGTATATCTCTCCATCTATTTGTATCATCTTTAATTTCTTTCATCAGTGTCTTATAATTTTCTGCATACAGGTCTTTTGTCTCCTTAGGTAGGTTTATTCCTAGATATTTTATTCTTTTTGTTTCAGTGGTAAATGGGAGTGTTTTACTGATTTCACTTTCAGATTTTTCATCATTAGTGTATAGGAATGTCAGAGATTTCTGTGCATTAATTTTGTACTCTGCTACTTTAACAAATTCATTGATTAGCTCTAGTAGTTTTCTGGTAGCATCTTTAGGATTCTCTATGTATAGTATCATGTCATCTGCAAACAGTGACAGCTTTACTTCTTCTTTTTTGATTTGGATTCTTTTTATTTCCTTTTCGTCTCGGGTTGCAGTGGCTAAAACTTCCAAAACTATTTTGTATAAGAGTGGTGAGAGCTTACCTGGTGGCACAGTGGTTGGGAGTCCAACCACCGATGCAGGGGACATGGGTTCGTGCCCTGGTCTGGGAAGACCCCACATGCTGCAGAGCGGCTGGGCCTGTGAGCCATGGCTACTGAGCCTGTGCATCCAGAGCCTGTGCTCTGCAACGGGAGAGCCACAATAGTGAGAGGCCCAAAAGTGGTGAGAGTGGGCAACCTTGTCTTGTTCCTGATCTTAGTGGAAATGTTTTCAGTTTTTCACCATTGAGGATGATGTTGGCTGTGGTTTTGTCATATATGGCCTTTATTATGTTGAGGAAAGTTCCCTCTATGCCTACTGTCTGGAGGGTTTTTATCATAAATGGGTGTTGAATTTTGTCGAAAGCTTTCTCTGCATCTACTGAGATGACCATATGGTTTTTCTCCTTCAATTTGTTAATATGGTGTTTCACATTGATTGATTTGCATATATTGAAGATTCCTTGCATTCCTGGAATAAACCCCACCTGACCATGGTGTATGATCCTCTTAATGTGCTGTTGGGTTCTGTTTGCTAGTATTTTGTTGAGGAGTTTTGCATCTATGTTCATCAGTGATATTGGCCTGTAGTATTCTTTCTTTGTGACATCCTTGTCTGATTTTGATAGTAGGGTGATGGTGGCCTCATAGAATGAGTTTGGGAGTGTTCCTCCCTCTGTTATATTTTGGAAGAGTTTGAGAATGATAGGTGTTAGCTTTTCTCTAAATGTTTGATACAATTCACCTGTGAAGCCATCTGGTCCTGGGCTTTTGTTTGTTGGAGGATTTTTAATCACAGTGTCAATTTCAATGCTTGTAATTGGTCTGTTCATGTTTTCTATTTCTTCCTGATTCAGTCTTGGCAGGTTGTGCCTTTCTAAGAATTCTTCCATTTCTTCCAGGTTGTCCATTTTATTGGCATAGAGTTGCTTGTAGTAATCTCTCATGATCTTTTGTATTTCTGCAGTGACAGTTGTTACTTCTCCTTTTTCATTTCTAATTCTATTGATTTGAGTCTTCTCCCTTTTTTTCTTGATGAGTCTGGCTAATGGTTTATCAATTTTGTTTATCTTTTCTAATAACCAGCTTTTAGTTTTATTGATCTTTGCTATCATTTCCTTCATTTCTTTTTCATTTATTTCTGATCTGATCTTTAGGATTTCTTTCCTTCTGCTAAGTTTGGCATTTCTTTGTTCTTCTTTCTATAATTGCTTTAGGTGTAAGATTAGGTTTTTTATTTGAGATGTTTCTTAAGGTAGGATTGTATTGCTATAAACTTCTCTCTTAGAAATGTTTTTGCTGCATCCCATAGGCTTTGTGTCATTGTGCTTTCATTCTCATATTTTTCTAGGCATTTTTTGATTTTTTGATTTCTTCAGTGATCTCTTGGTTATTAAGTAGTGTATTTTTTATCCTCCATGTGTTTTTACTTTTTTTCCTGTAAATGATATCTAGTCTCATAAAGCTGCGGTCAGGAAAGATACTTGATATAATTTCAATTTTCTTAAATTTACCAAGGCTTGATTTGTGACCCAAGATATGATTTATCCTGGAGAATGTTCCATGAGCACTTGAGAAGAAAGTGTATTCTGTTATTTTTGGATGGAATGTCCTATAAATATCATTTAAGTCCGTCATGTTTAATGTATCAATTAAAGCTTGTGTTTCCTTATTTATTTTCATTTTGGATGATCTGTCCATTGGTGAAAGTGGGGTGTTAAATTCCCCTATTATGATTGTGTTATTGTCGATTTCCCCTTTTATGGCTGTTAGTATTTCCCTAATGTATTGAGATGTTCCTATGTTTGGTGCATAAATATTTACAATTCTTATACCTTCTTCTTGGATTGATCCCTTGATCATTATGTAGTGTCCTTCTTTGTCTCTTGTAATAATCTTTGTTTTATAGTCTATTTTTTCTGATATGAGAATTGCTACTCCATCTTTCTTTTGATTTTCATTTGCATGGAATATCTTTTTCCATCTTCTCTCTTTCAGTCTGTATGTGTCCCTAGGTCTGAAGTGGGTCTCTGGTAGACACCTTATATACGGGTCTTGTTTTTGTGTCCATTCAGCCAGTCTATGTCTTTTGGTGGGAGCATTTAATCCATTTACGTTTAAGGTAATTCTTGATATATATGTTCCTATTATCATTTTCTTAATTGTTTTTGGTTTTTTATTGTAGGTCTTTTCCTTCTCTTGTGTTTCCTGCCTAGGGAAGTTCCTTTAGCATTTGTTGTAAGCTGGTTTGGTGGTGTTCAATTCTCTTAACATTTGCTTGTTTGTAAAGGTTTTAATTTCTCCATCAAATCTGAAAGAGTTCCTTGCTGGATAGAGTAATCTTCATTGTAGGTTTTTCCCTTTCATCACCTTAACTATGTCCTGCCACTCCCTTCTGGATTGCAGAGTTTCTGCTGAAAAATCAGCTATTAACCTTATAGGGATTCCCTTGTATGTTATTTGTTGTTTTTCCCTTGCTGCTTTTAAAATTTTTTCTTTCTATTTAATTTTTGATAGTTTGGTTAATATGTGTCTTCATGTGTTTCTCCTTGGATTTATCCTGTATGGGACTCTCTGTGTTTCCTGGACTTGATTAACTATTTCCTTTCCCATATTAGGGAAGTTTTCAACTGTAACTCCTTCAAATATTCTCAGTCTCTTTCTTTTTCTCTCCTTCTTCTGGGACCCCTATAATTCGAATGTTGCTGCGTTTAATGTTATCCTAGAGGTCTCTAACCCTGTCCTCAATTCTTTTCATTCTTTTTCCTTTATTTTGTTCTGCAGTAGTTATTTCCAATATTTTATCTTCCAGGTCACTTATCGATTCTTCTGCCTCAGTTATTCTCTATTGATCCTTTGTAGAGAATTTTTAATCATTTTTTGTGTTGTTCATGATTGTTTATTTGCTCTTTAGTTCTTTTAGGTCCTTGTTAAACATTTCCTATATTTTCTCCAATCCATTTCCAAGATTTTGAATCATCTTTACTGTCATTATTCTGAATTCTTTTTCAGGTACACTGCCTCTTTCCTCTTCCTTTGTTAGGTCTGGTGCTTTTTTGCCTTGCTCCTTCATCTGCTTTGTGTTTTTCTGTATTCTCATTTTGCTTAACTTACTGTGTTTGGGGTCTCCTTTTTTCAGGCTGCAGGTTCATATTCCTGTTGTTTTTAGTGTCTGCCCCAGTGGCTCTGGTGGTTCAGTGGGTTGTGTAGGCTTCCTGGTGGAGGGGACTAGTGCCTGTGTTCTGGTGGATAAAGCCGTATCTTGTCTTTCTGGTGAGAAGGTCATGGTCTGGTGTTGTGTATTGGGGTGTTTGTGACCTTATTATGATTTTATGTAACCTCTCTGCTAATGGGTGAGGTTGTGTTCCTGTCTTGCTGGTTATTTGGCATAGGGTGTCAAGCATTGTAGCTTGCTGGTCATTGATTGGCTCTATGTCGTGTCATTGAGATGGAGATCTCTGGGAGATTTTCACCGCTTGATATTACATGGAGCTGGGAGGTCTGTGGTCAACCAATATCCTGAATTTGGCTCTCCCATCTCAGTGGCACAGGCTTGACACCTGGTTGGAGCACCAAGAGAATGTGATCCACACGGCTCAGAATAAAGAGGAGAAAAGATAAAAAGAATGAAAGAAAAATATAAAATAAAGTAAAATAAAATAAATAAAAAGTTATTAAAATTAAAAAAAATAATTATTAAAAAGATAATTTATAAGTAATTTAAGAAAAAAGAAAGAAAGAAGAGAGCAACCAAATCAAAAAGCAAATTCACCAATGATAAGAAGTGCTGAAAAATATATGGAAAATAACAAACAAACAAACATAGATAGAACCCTAAGGCAAATGGTAGAAGCAAAGCTATACAGACAAAATCACACAGAGAAGCATATGTATACACACTCACAAAAAGAGAAACAGGGGAAAAAAAAAAAAAAAAAAAAAAAAAAAAAAAAAAAAAAATATATATATATATATATATATATATATATATATAAAATCATTGCTCCCAAAGTCCACCTCCTCAATTTGGGATGAGTCCTTTTCTCTTCAGGTATTCCACTAGTGCAGGGTACATCAAGTTGGGTGTGGAGATTTATTCCACTGCTCCTGATGTTGCTGGGAGAGATTTCCCTTTCTCTTCTTTGTTCATACAGCTCCTGGGATTCACCTTTGGATTTGGCCCTGCCTTTGTGTGTAGGTCACCTGAGGGCATCTGTTCTTTGCTCAGACAGGACGGGGTTAAAGGGGGGCTGATTCGGGGGTTCTGGCTCACTCAGGCCTGAGGGAGGGGGGTATGGATTCGGAGCAAGCCTGCAGCCACAGAATCCGTTGTGACGTTTCACCAGCTTGAGGTGCGCTCTGTGTTCTCCCAGGGAAGTTGTTCCTGGATCATGGGACCCTGGCAGTGGTGGGCTGCACAGGCTCCCAGGAGGGGAGGTGGGGATAGTGACCTGTGCTTTCACACAGGCTTCTTGGTGGCTGTAGCAGCAGACTTAGCACCCCATGCCCGTCTCTGGAGTCCGTGCTGATAGCTGCGGCTCACGCCCATCTCTGGAGCTCCTTTAAGCAGCTCTCTTAACCCCCTCCCCTCACGCACCAGGAAACAAAGAGGGAAGAAAAAGTCTCTTGCCTCTTCAGCAGCTCCAGACGTTTTCCCAGTCTCCCTCTCAGCTAGCTGTGGTGCACTAGCCCCCTTCAGGCTTTGTTCACGCAGCCAAACCCAGTCGTCTCCCTGGGATCCGATTGAAGCTGGAGCCTCAGCTCCCAGCCCCCGCCCACCCCGGCGGGTGAGCAGACAAGCTTTTCGGGCTGGTGAGTGTTGGTCAGCACTGATCCTCTGTGTGGGAATTTCTCCACTTTGCTGTCTGCACAACTGTTGCTGCACTCTCCTCCGTTGCTCTGAAGTTTCCCCCATCACCACCCACAGTCTCTGCCTAAGAAGGGGCTTCCTAGTGTGTGGAAACTTTTTCTCCTTCACAGGTCCCTCCCACTGACTCATGTCCCATCCCTATTCTTTTGTCTCTGTGTTTTCTTTTTTCTTTTGCTGTACCCATGCACATGGGGAGTTTCTTGCCTTTTGGGAGATCTGAGGTCTTCTGCCAGTGTTAAGTAGGTGTTCTGTAGGGATTGTTCCACATGTAGATGTATTTCCAATGTATTTGTGGGGAGGAAGGTGATCTCCGCCTCTTACTCTTCTGCCATCTAGAAGCTCAACCAATATACTTATTTTTGAAGAGTTGTGTTATGATTGTACACTATATTCTAGTAAATGTCAGATGAATATTAAATAGAATTGAAAAGTATTTTCAGGCTCTTGCAGAACATGGGGATTTTAATATATATTTTGGCATTTTCTTTTTTTATATTATAGGAAACTGCCACTGCATGGATGTCAATACCAAATTATAGTCTACATTGTCCTTAATGTTTTTCCTTTTTGTTCTTTAGCCTTTTCAGTTAAAAATGAGTACTTTCCTTCTTTAAAATTCTCATGGTTACATAACGTAAAATGACATTAAATCCAATTAAGCTGGAACAATCCTCTTTCTTTCACTACATATTTGTCAGAGTGTTGAATATTTCTGTAAGGGTACAAAGGTTAGTACTTCTGTTTTTATTTTTAACATCAAGAGAAAATGATGAAGAATTAAGTGAGCTGGGCCAAGGCAAATCTTTGAAGCCCTGAGACATCAGGTGGTACTTAATCCATGAATCATGCCCCCTCCCAGCAGGTAACTAGCAGCTATTCCAATGCAGGTCAAAAATGAAAACTGTAAATTAAAGGGAAGAATAAAGAATCAGTGAAGTATTTGACAGTTTGATATGACCTATACTCTGAGTACAAAATATCAATAAAAATTGTAGCAAAACAGTTTTTGGTTTCATTTTGATGTTGCTCTATTCCCATATGAATCAAAACAGATATCTGAAACAACAAAAATCACACCCAAAGAAGCGTATTCAGATATGAAAATGGTCACATTTACTACCTTAAAGTTTCAGGTAACTAGGACCTGAAGAGGTCTATACCACCCAGTAACTAAGCTCATAAAGCATGGATTGAGGCTTGAAAACTCTCAGTGGTACTCCCCATGTGCACCGAAATGATTTAATTATGTTGGTTTGGATGTGTATTATCATATAAAATTATAGCTTGGACTTTTACTCAGAAATTTCCAGTATATACCTCGTACTACTATTTGTGTTACGTTTCTAAATTTAGATCTGTTAATGACACTTCTTTTCCAAAAATTAACTTGTAGTAAGAACCCTACTGAGTATGGGATAGATCCACATTATTTATAATAGCATTTGTGCCTTTCTCAGCCTGGCACAAATCTTCATTATCCTGTTTACCACAGCATCCTCAGTGCCCCACTAGTGGGTCACACACACCTTGTGGTTTCTGTAGGTTGTGCAGTGTACAGACATTCACGTAGGTTACAGGTAAGTGCTCCCCCTGCAGTTGAGGAATGTGATATTCCTTCTCTTTACTCACCATACCCTTCCTTATCTTACTGTGAATTTTACACTAAATTTTCTTCTTTTTTGACTCTATGGTTTTCTCTTACAGCATTGCCAATTTTAAGATGCTCTTTCTTTTACCTAAGATGACTTTTCTCCAGTTTAATCTATAAACTCAGAGACATTCTTCAGGACCCAGATAAAACATCATCTATTCTCTAAAACCTAAACTACTATGACTCAAAATTTATAACTGCTTGCTAAGAATTCTATGTATTTTAATTTATTGCACTATGTGGCTTTTTTACACCTCTCTTTTCTTATGGGTTTCTTTACTTGCCTCTTACTACTACTACTGCATTGGTTTCCTACTATTGCTATAACAAATTGTCACCAATATGGTGGCTTAAATCTACACAGATTTATTCTATTATAGCTCTAGAGGTTAAAAGTTTGAAACAGGTGCTACTGGGTTAAAATCAAGGTGTCAAAAATGGCAATCAAAGATGGCAATGCGAGGGGTGGGATAGGGAGGATGGGAGGGAGACACAGGAGGGAGGAGATATGGGGATGTATGTATATGTATAGCGGATTCACTTTGCTATACAGCAGAAACCAACACACCATTGTAAAGCAATTATACTCCAATAAAGATGTTAAAAAAAAATGGCAATGCTGTCTTTCACTGGTCCCTGAATTTGCCATAGTCATTCCTGAGCTCAAGACTCCTGAAATGCATTTCCCCTCTTTTCCATCTTTTCAACATTTGCTTATTTTTCCAAATGCAGCTGTAAGTATTTCTATTACACAAAGCCTTTTCCAAATAGTGCTGTCCCCTTCTGTCTGTTTCATTGATAGAACAGGATACTTATCGTTTTGGTATCATTTACCTCAAAGTTTCCCAGTTTCCTTCTGGATATTAGAATTCTTGAGTGTGAATTAAATACAGAGATTATCAGATATTTCTCCCATAAATTCTAGTTCAATAGTACTGAGCTGGGGCTTAGGAGTATGTACTGAAGTGTTCACAGATAATTTCCTTCTCTGGGGAATTTAAGCAAACACTCTGCCTTTCACTGACAACTTGTGATATTAACAACATTAATAGCAGGATGAGTCCTTAGAGTCACATAACCCAGCCATTCTTCTTGGGCTGAATTCTCCTGTAAACATTTCTACTACATATCCATCCACTTTATGCTCCTGAAGAAATCTTCCACCTCTTATGGTTTGAGAGCTAATTGTTTTTCATATGAAGCTCAAATCCATTTTCTTAATTGTTTACATTTATTCCCTTACTTTGAACTTTGGGGATATGGAGACCAAGTTAGATCTTTCTTTCAAAAGACAGCCACTCAATTATGAGAAAGAGGCTATTGTTCCCACTTGACTCCATTATTTTCTAAAATTCAAATCTTCTATTCCATTGACCTTCTCCAAAAGCCAAGATTTCACTCTCCTAACTACCAACTCCTTGACCTGGATGTCCATTATCGTAGCAACTATACACATGAGCCCACTGAGGAAATAAAATGTGATGAGTGTTATTATAGGACTGAATTTATAATTTAATTTAAACATGTTTATATAGCCACATAGAGCTAAACATAAAGTGTAAGTTCAGACACGGAGAGACTTCTCTAGGAAATATTTACCTAGCTTCATGAAAGAGTGAGTAAAACTGAAGTTTCACAAATATATAATTCAATTACATGTGAAAAATAAAAACTTATGGCTGTAATGGGAAGAAAGTTAAGTTATATTTGCAAAAGGCCAAAGATGTGTATTTACAAGATTTTTCCTTAGATAATATGTATGATTCATTGGAAAGTAGTTTGGGGAAACTTACATAGTTGGTGATAATGTTTGGTTTATTTTGGTTAGGTGTTTATACCACTGAAAGTAAGTTCAACTTTATTTTAGAGGCAATAGAGGATCATTGGAACTTTTGAAGCAAGAAAAATAAATCTCAGGGGGTATATGTGGGTGAGGCATGAAGACTGTCTTCTACTTAGAATCATTATCAATAAATATTTTTCTAAAAAGAATAATACTAAGGTACTAGAATTTTTGAAGAAATGGTGAATATTCTTTCTTCATTTCAATGACACCTATTAAGTTTAACTTTGTTTTTTTTTTTGATCATGGAAGGATCTTAATATTTAATATGTTCATAATTAAATTATGGTCCTACACAATTCAGATAGTATAGGTATTTTGATATAGCAACAGCTTACGATTTTTCATTGCCTATCCAGAAAGAAATAACTTTTAAACTAAAATTTAAATAAAGAATTGCCATTTGGATGTTTAAGAAAATACATGGAATGCATCTGATTCTTTACAATATCTAGGTAGTTTAGTCTAGTAGGTATTACAGCCAAATAAAGCCTCTTCTCAGTCTAGCTGTGTAACCTTCAGACTCAAATTTTTTCCTGTGTTTCCTTCAGATCTCAATTCAAAAGTCATCTATTCAGTGAGACTTCCTGGGTGCCTGGTATGAAATGGCTTCCATTTCTTAATATTTAATATTATCTCCTTGATACATATGGGTATGAATTGATATGACTCCATCTGTTTACTATTTTATAATGGTAAACTATCTTACGTAATTCTTAACATCATTTTCATTATCAGCTGCATATTAAAGAAAAGGAAACTGAGGCTAAGGAAATTTTAATTGACTGGCTGGATTCAGAGTTTGTAAGTGTAGAGTCAGATCAGTAGATTTTTCACTATGCTATGTTATCCTTTTTTAAGGACAGGCATTTTATCCTAAGTCTTAATAATGTCTTTTAAATGTGTTTCAATTATTTAGCTTTTGTATTTTCAATCTGAAACACGCATGCAGGGATAATAGTTTAAAATATTGACCAGGCCTATATTTTCATGATTGGCTCCCTATTGTTAACTGTATCTTCTATGACCTATGCTTATAATTAAAAACAAAAAAACCCCACCAAAACCTATAGGCCTATATTCTAGCTCAATGGATTCATTCTTGCTGCAACTTTTCTAATTATTATGTGACTTTTTCATGTCATTATTATGTGATTTTTTCATGTCATTTACCATTTTGAATTTCTGTTGACTCAAAAGTAAAAACTTTGATTAAATTATCTCTAAGGGCTCTCATCCTCAAATTTTCTAACGATCTTATAATGGTTCTTATAATGACTTATAAAACCACTTATAAAAGTGGTTCTTATAATGAATGAATGACCAATTGCCAATTGGGTAAAGCAATGCTATCCCTTTTATTACCTCTCTTGTCTACTCTGCTGGCTACCCTTACTCTATTTATAAACTGAATATAAATATTTTACTAGAGGACCCAGAAAATTGGTTAAATAACCACTCTAAATAAAAGTAATGAAATTCTATAAGACTTCTACCAAGGTATCTGAAATGCAAGGTAAGAACCAAAAGGGAGTTATAAAGTCCATTATGACACATCAGAACAAGAAGAAGGACTTGTTTTATAGAGACATTCTGAAGTAGTTAAGACCTAATTAATTTAGCTTCAGGAAACCTGCAGTTTAGTCCAGATTTTGACACATAATGGCTAGACAATCCTGAGTGCATAAATATAGTTCTCCGAAGCTCAGTCTCTTCATGGATCAAAATAAATCAATAACTTGTCCTTCACAATATCCTCTGGTAGCTTTCCAGGAACTGGATGGGGGGTGGTGCAGAGGGAAAGTAACATAAATGTACAAAAATAACTAAAACCCAAGATCAAATGAGAGCATCTCAGATAAGGTGTTGTCAAGGTTCAGAAAAAGAATTCTTTCCTACAAGGTGGGTGAGCCAATTGGTAGAGTATCATTCTGAGTACATATAAATGAATGGAATGGTGACAATTTCTAATTGGCTTTCTTAAATATTGTGTAATAACTTATCTTTCAAAATAAAGTGTTTATATTGTTTGTTCATCTCATGAAACTAATACATGACCATTATGGAAATAATAATGTCCACTCTTTATTCAATATTAATTATGCATCAGCAACAAATAGTGCTTGGTGTCTCTTAATATCACCTCATTTGATTTGCACCATCTTTACATTAGATAGAAATTATTACTAACCATTTTGGAGACGAGAAACTGAGAATCAGAAAAGTTTACAATGAGCCCAAGATCATGGAGCTAAGATGGGAGCAAAACAGTTCACATCCAAATGTGTCTAATTCCACAATTTCTACTCCTAAATATCAGGCTTCACAGAAAATACAGGTAAAAAATTTATGCAAACATTTGTAGCACCACTCACCCAGGAATTAACAATGCTAATGTTCGTTAAGTTATATACACTATGCACACACACACAAACACACACGCAGGTACATTTATGCAGTGTTCAACATGAAAACTTCAAATGATGCTAAAGTTCTAAGATGAAAAGTAAAAGTGCCCAACTTGACACTATCTTTATTTTTCTCTCATGTAATAACCACTATGAACAGATTCTTATATAGACTTTCATAAATTTGAATAGATATATATCTGAAACTCATTTTAAATTGACTCCCCCGAGTTTAACAAGTCTGTCATTATTATATATTTAGCTTAACTACATAAAAGTAGAAAAATCCTATGACATTCTACATAATGCAATATCTTCACATAATTTTTAATTCCGTTTTTGAATGATGCGTTTGATTAATTGACAAATCTACATATGAATGCTTGACATCATAATAATAGCAATGTTAAAACAAGCTACCATTGATTGAATACCAGCTATTTTAGACATGTACATGTAATTTTAATATTCATGGTATCTGTACACGTTAGTTTTATTTCCACTGTACATTTGAGAAGGCTGAAACTTAGGACAATCGAGTAACTCACTCTATGTTACATAACCAGTCATAAAGGGGAATTGATCTAGAATCTGTGACTATAAAATCAGTTCTCTATTCACTGTAATGACTTCACTCTGCTGCTTTTTGTGGTTTGAGACCTTTCCTTCCCAGCACAGAGTTTAGCTTTGTATAAACATACCCATATTGGTCAAATTTGCTAAGTAATTATCAAATTTTACCTTTCTTTGTACTATATGGCTATAAAATCTGGTTTTCTAAGTGGTTGCCAAAATTCAGTGAATGGAACATTCCAAAGAACGATATAGATTTTTTGTTTCAGATAAACTCAGCAAGGCAAAATTATCTACCACAAAGGGGACTTGCAAGTTGTACTTTTGTTCTATATCTTTCCAAGACATTGGAAAAGGCATTAGTCTCAGTTCAATATATCTTTGTAGGCTTCCTGTTATTTCAATCATATCCATGAAGTGGAACATTTAAAATCTTTCTGTAAAAGCTTAGGCAAGTGAGGCAAAGCAGAGAAATAAACACTCGTATTTGCTTTAAGCTTCTTTTTCTTATTGGATTATAGGGAGAGTCAGTTGGGATGATTTCTATCAGAATTTGCTGCTTCCTTGGTTTAAATCTAACAGTAAAGATTGGATTATAAATGTATAATAAATTGTATGGTATTCCTGGCGATTGTATCAAAACCATTAACCTGTATATTTGTCATGATATTAATTAACTTAGAAGGTATATTAGCCCTGTTTTCTTCCTTCTCTTCCTCTTTCCCCCCACCTCTTCTTTCTCTCTCTCTCTCTTTTTTTTTTTTTTTCTTTTCCATCATAGCAAAATGTCTCTGGGGGCTCAGGATATAATTCAGAGAAGACACCAAATAGAGACAGAAAAAATCTGAAATAATGGTGGAAAGAAGTCCAATCTTTCCTTGAGAGTACTGGGTTAGACACTGACCAGTTGACCACCACTATAGCACTGACATCATAGCATCTTTATCTGTGAATACATCTCCCCACTGTCCCCTGCCACCTTCTCTCTTTTTCTCTCAGCTTGGTGCTCTGGTCGCTGCTTATCTACCTTCTTCCCTTTCACTCTCTGGATTCTAGGTTACTGAAGGTTGGTAGGGGACGTGTATAAGAAATATACAAATGTTAAATGATTTACCTGTGATGCAGCACAAGGGAAACATGCAGTGTATTTATGTGGACTTCATGAAGTCAGCCTAGAGTAGTAGATAAGAGTATAAACTTTGGGACCAGAAAGAATAGACTTTGAATTTTACTGTGACTACTAATTAGCTATATTGCTTGCTCTTAAACGTTTGGACCTCAAAATAGAGATCATATAATACCTTACAGAGTTGGTATCATAACTAGAGTTTAAATGAGAAGATATATATAGTGTTAAGTATACTGACTTTTACATAGTAAATGCTCCATAAAGATGGAGCATAATGAGTGACATTTTTCCAGAAAGGTCTTGTCTGCTAATAGGGCAAACATTGATGGTCAGTGAAAGCCTGGCACGTCTTTCCTTTAAGCACGTTCTAGGAAAATAGAGCTATTGGAATATCTGCCATTTCAGTCTAGATCTGAGCCTCTTCTACATAGTAGAGAATCTAGATCCCCCTGTATGTCACTGATCACAAGATCCTATAGTTCAGGGACACTTTAGGATATCAGGGACCTGAAGACAATAAGGCTTTCTTATCCCAATTCACTAGCTGCATCACACACACAAATTGAAATGCATAGTCAATTGCCTCACTTACTTTACTCACCTGATCAATAGGTGAGAGAGGGAACACAGTTTTGCACAGATCTCTTATTTGCTTTTACTTTCTGTTAGCCCTTGCAGTGGTCCCCAACCTTTTTGGCACCAAGGGCCAGTTTTGTAGAAGACAATTTTTCTCTGATGGGGTGTGGGGGGCGGGCATCATTCAGGCAGTAATGAGAATGATGGGGAGCAACGGGGAGCGGAGTGGCAGACGAAGCTTCACTCACTCACCTTCTACTCACCTCCTGCTGTGCGGCCCAGTTCCTGACAGGCCATGGACGGGTACTGGGGTTTGAGGACCCCTGAGCCCTTGTGTGATCTCACTCGATGACAAGCACAATAAAAACTCTTCTTTCCTTTAGCTTCCAACCAGTTCTGGCACATAAAATACTTTTAGAAGATTTTCTTTTAAAGTGGTCCCCAACATCCCCACCTGCAACACTCCCTGCCCTCACCCTCTGGCAATAGCAGTGAAGTACATAGTCTTTGTCTTCATACATCACAGCCTCAAGCTCCGAAGACTTTTTTTTTCCGTATTTATTTAATTAATTTATTTATTTATTTTTACATCTTTATCGGAGTATAATTACTTTACAATGGTGTTAGTTTCTGCTTTATAACAAAGTGAATCAATTATACATATACATATGTTCCCATATCTCCTCCCGCTTGCTTTTCTCTCCCTCCCACCCTCCCTATCCCACCCATCCAGGTGATCACAAAGCACCGAGCTGATCTTCCTGTGCTATGTGGCTGCTTCCCACTAGCTATCTATTTTACGTTTGGTAGTGTACATATGTCCATGCCACTCTCACACTTTATCATAGCTTACCCCTCCTCCTCCCCATATCCTCAAGTCCATTCTCTAGTAGGTCTGTGTCTTGTGAGCTCTCTTCACCTCCTTTTTCTACCTGAGTTACTGACATTGAAGTGCCAAGTACACTGTATTGTATTTTTATTCCCTTGACTGGGGTTTCTTAGGCTGTATTTACAGTTGTTCATTAGTTTTCCTCCAAAGGATCTACTCCTTATTTCACAACTCCCCCAATCAGTTGACAAAAGTAGGCTCCATCTACTTGAAATATTTGCTGTTTTCTTTCTCCTTAGGCCAGCTTCATGGAATCATCTAGTTGAGTATACAAGTTTATGCTTAAGGGTCATCTCTTCTTCCTGAGGACAATCTGTCTTCAGTTGTACAGGGAGATGTCTGCTTTTCCAAGGGTCTCAGAATTCCACTTCAACTGTGTATGATCTGTTCTCATTAAAAACCTAAAGTCTAGAGAAATTTTTCTTTTTTCTAGGTACATTGCCACTTATAGAAAAGATATTGCATCATTTGTGTATACACAGGTCCTGTGATAGTATTCAAGTTCCTATGGGGAGTCAGATGGTATCCTATTCATGTTTTTATACCTATTGTATTGAACATATCTCTTGAACAGAGTAAGAAAGAAACATTTTCTTTTGTTTTAAAGAAATACCTGTAGTCTGTGAGAAGTTACCAAAATTGGAAAGCTAGAGAATTAAGTAGAGGTTTTCATCATTGACTATTATTTCTCAAAAAAAAAAAAAGAATTTTGATTGAGATAAAGTTTCACTCTATTTTTATATTGCCAAAATAAGTTATACTATGTTTTTTTGAGTTATTTTCACATTAGATATATTCAACTTTTATATTCTAGAGAAGCCTTTGTTATCTTGTCTTATTATAGTCTTATGACTATCTCAAGGTTGAAAGAAGTTTGAAAACTGTAATTACAGAGTAATAAATGTTTCTTTTCTCTTTTCATTGAATAATGCAACTACTCTCAAATTCTGTACTATCAGAGTATGTCATTGAAAATATTCCCTCTCTATACACAACAGGCTACAAACTTAAATAGATTTCAGATTCCAAAATGGAGCACAGTATGGCCATCTGCTGAGTGGCACTGAGTGATATGTAGCCCTTCTGAGTTTGTTTTAGCACATGTAAAATAGTGGGTGATAATAATATCCCCCCCCCCGCCAGGTACACAGAATTGTCATAAAGAAGATAAAATAATACAAAAGAAAGTACTTTCTAAACATTGAAACTCCTTTTAAGTGTAAGACATCATTATAACTTTTGGCTTATCAAATAATACAACACCTAAACTTTTGGGATTCAATTTAAATGCAAAGAATAAGCTCTAATTATCTGCCTAGTTGTTACTTAGTCTCTTGAAAGTGATATAAAACCAGAAGTTTTATACCCTTCAAGAAAAATTCCTGAATGCAATCTCTATGTTCTAATGGGAACTTTGCGTTAGGATTATTAGCTCACAGTATGAATTTCCTGTAACTTTTGACCTATTTTAAAATCTATAACTATCAGATTTTGAAAAAGTTAAATTAACATTGCAAATTAAGCATTAGAACTCAATTGGATCTCAAAAATCACAGTAGTCTGAGCAAATTAATGCTTTTGAACCTGCAGAAAATTGAAGCTGCAAGTTTGGAGTTTTTTTCCAGAATTAAGAAATGTGATCCCTGGTTCTTCAGTTAGTCAATTTGATTAATTTATAGAGCATAATATGCTTAGCAAGGATTTTATTCATTTATCATGAGAAATAGGAGGGAAACTATTTCATGTAGTAGAAAGAGGAGTGGATTTTTCCTTAAAGACCTTGAATTTGAGTCTTAGCTCAACTATACCTTAGTTGTGGGATCCACCTCTAGGCAAATTACTTTTGCCTATAGGTTTCTATTTCCTCAGTTATTGAATTGTTTTGAGAATCAATTGAAATGACATTCATTCACTAAGTCCATGTATGCATTTATTTATATATGTATAATTTAGCTTTCAAAGATATAAGCAGAGTAATATTTCCCATTGAAGAAGAGAATACAGAAGCCATGGAATACAGGTATGTATAAGAAAAGCATGTTGTATCCAAAGAATCACAACCACATTTATGTTTGAGGAATGTTACAGAAAAGACAGGGAATTACTGAAGAAGAAACTAGATAGGAAGACAGAAACCTGATTATGGAGGACTTTTTAAACAATGTTAAAGGGGTTGGATTTTATTATTTATGTGATGGAGAGGATTTGAAAGGTTTTACATAGGAAATCAGAATGGTGTAGATCATGCATTGTGTGTCATGACCTAGAAAGAGACACTAGTGATGTGATCTCTATCTATCATTTGAAAATACTCTGTTCCACTCTGCCACCTTGTTCAACATGGTCATTTTCATGGTCCCTGAATATGGTCAAGCCCTTTCCTAACTGCTAGCACATGTTATTGCTGTTCCCTCTGCTAGGAATCTTCTGATCATGCCAAGCTCAGCAAAATGATGTCACTTCCTCGGAGACAGCTTCTCTGACACAGTTTCTAATGTGTTCCCCCAACTTACTCTGTCTAAAGACTCTATCACATTAAGGTTAGATTTGTGGAGAACAAAACTAAAGACAGGGAGGAAATTTACAACGATGACTTAATAGTCCATGTTAGAAATAATGAGTCTTGGGTTAGGAGAAAGCTAGTTAACCTCTTTCTTGGTCACCCCTTATAATATCTGAGCTATTTTCTATCAGTGTCCTACCTCATGAGAAAATGAGTTAAATTCAACTCATATATTTGGCACAATGATAAATGTTGCTTTAAACACTGCTCTCTATCTGTAACAAAGTCATGACAAGCAGCCCATTCCTTTGGTCTTGGGCATGGCATCATACTACTCTTGTTATGTGCTGGCTTTCAGACTTTCAGAAGAACTATTGGTCTTAAGTGGGCTTGATGCATTACACAAAAAGAGTGGATGATGTACTGTGTATCTTAAATGATATCAGTTAGGCATGAAAAGAATTAATGTTAAGTAACAGCCTACTGCAGCTGTTACTAGGGGTAGACCCATGACTGATATTTATAGGTCCTGGTGCAATAGTATAAATGGAGGCAACACAACCTGTGTTCAAGTATTTAAAAGTTATAAATCAAGCTAACAACTTATTAAATAAAATATATTCTATTCTGTACCTTGAAATGTATGCCTTAATATTGTAATTTTTAAAGTAATGCTATGATTTTTATATATTACATCTCATCAAATGGTAAATATGATTGAAATTAATAGTTTCAATATAAGTCTGGTGTTCTGTTGACAAGAATTGCTGAAGAAGAAACTAGACAGGAAGACAGAAGCCTGATTTTAATGTGTAATGAAACATATGTAATTCAAAAGATATGTCTAGCTCAAAAATCATTTCCTTGCCCTCAGTACAATTTCACACAACTATCACATAAATATGTAAGAATCTACTTCATTATTGCTCTCTGAAAATCTTTATCAAGTTGCTTATTTTTTTATTCCTTTTATCTAAAAACTTCCATTGCTCAAATCCTCCCTTCACTCAGCAGACTTTCTTCATATCAGCAGTAATGTTATCATATGCTTTCAAACTATTTGGACATATTTGCCTTTCCTTTCAAGTAAGGGTTTGGTAAAATGTTTTCCTGAAGTCCAGATGCTGTTGAGTATGAGAGTAGATATTTTGGCTTATGAGATATGTTGTGCCAGAACTGAGCACAAGATCCTGAATTCCTGAGACACCCATGTGTTTTTTAGTTATTTTATTTATGTGTATTTGTGAAGTCTAGTGCTATCTAAAATGTAGAGCTCAAAGCCAAGGGTAAACAACTGTATAACATGGAACTATATTCAGTATATTGTGATAAACCATAATGGGAAATAATAAGAAAAAGAATGTATATATATGTATAACTGAATCACTATGCTGTACAGTAGAAATGAACACAACATTGTAATGCAAGTATACTCCAATAAAATAAATTTTAAAAAGAAAAATAAAATATTGAAAAACGAACACAAAAGATAAAATGAAATACATGGAAATTTACCATAAGAAAACAAAACAGAAAATGAGAAAGAAAACATTTCAGTTAATTAAAATTCTCCCTGTTACCATGCAAAAATCCTGAAACAGAAGAAAATTGTACACCCCACTGCAAACTCTGAATTAAATGCTTAAAGGAAAACTTAGAGGTAAAAACAAACAGGCAAACAAAATCAAATACTAAACCAGAAATTCAAAATCTCATAATAGAATTGGGAAAAAAAAAACAAACTGGAGTATACAAAAAGCTGTTTCATTTCAATAATAAAAATGAAATGAAAGAGTTTTTAATCTTAGAAATAATTTCCATTAAACAATGTTCAAGAGAAAATAGATTTGATTAAAAATATAATAAGTAACATCAAGAAAAGATATGAAAATCTGCCTTAGAAGTGAAATGAAGTTAAAAAAGAGAAGGAAAGATAAATATAGAAAGTAGGCAATAAATTCCCAACATATGTATAACTGGAGTCCCTGGAATTAAAATAAAACCAATGGTTGTAATTATAATCAATGAAAATTCTCTACAATACAGTAATCTAAAACTACATTTTGAAAGTATATAATGTGTAACCAGGAAGATTAATGCAGGACAATAGACTACAAAATATACCTTACTAAAATTACTAGATTTTAAGATTAAGAAAATCTTCAGAGCTTCCAGGGAAATTATCCTCTCACTTACAAAGAAAAGAAAATTAGATTGGTACTGGACTTTTCAGCTGCAAGATACAAAGAGAGGTACAAAGCAAAGCAATATTGGAACAATGATTTTTTTAAAAGTAGAGAAGTAGGAGGCAAGCCAAGAATTTCACATTAGCCAAGATATTACTTAAGGACTAGAATATGTATATATATCTTCAGAGAATTTTATGCACATAATATAAAACTTAATGAAACAAGACTGTGGATGTTTGGTAAGGAGTAAAAGAGGTAAAGCATGAGATTTCTTGGAGTATGTCTTTTTATACAGTTTCGAGTTTTTTAATGAGGTTAATATTTTACCTAGTTGAAAAATAGTTGTATATTTATATATATAAAGAAGGAGACAACCCCACTAAATTTGTATACAAATATAAATAAATAATACTAAGTAATCAAACTAAAAATACAAAGGAAAAAATAATAAAGTCCTATGTATATCCTCAATGAAATATAATCTTAAAACAAAAAGTACTATTAAGAGACTGTTAATTTGCTTAGATGATTTGGTTTTGATACTACTATTAGTGTAGTAATCTCCCCCCCCCTTTTTTTTTGTTCAGATAGTGTATAAATATATTGATGAGGCCCTCATATCTCACTGTTGAAGAAAGGACTTTAAAAATTAACAAATAAATAAGTAAGCAAGCAGAAAAGGAGAAAATGGATATTCTTTCACAGAAAATTATCAACTTATAAATGTAGAAGCAATGGTAAAATTAGAAAATCACCATTTCACAACATTCATTGTAATAATTCACTTTGGCAATGATCATCAATTTATGCTTATCCAAATCAAATCAAATATTACTTGATATTAAAACAAAATAAAATTTACTTTCTTGCCTTCACAATGGATCAACTGGCAGTCATCATAACAAAATGATTAAATTTGACTTCATTAATAATTGCACAATTTGCTATGATGTGCCTCCCAATGTGTTGCACTGAGGACAAAATATCACCTATGTAGTATTCTTGCTAAAATATATATTAATCTTGAATTTAATCAGACAAGTAAAAGTGAAGAACATTTTGTCAATCAAATGCTGTAGATGCCTTAAAACGTTAGTGTCAAAAATAAAATAAAATAAACAATGATGACAACAACAGAAAACAGGCTAGTGAATGTCACTAAATTAAAAAAAAACTGAAGATAAATGACAAATAAATGAAACAAGTTGATTGGAAAAAGGGAGAGACAGCTATAAAGGTAATTTTGGGATAGTTGAGGAAATTTGGATATGAATTTCAATAGGTCCTTTATATAGAAAATAAGATTGTAGCAAAGTTAAATTTCTTGAGAGAATGAACTGTATAGTGGTTTTTATGATAACTTCTTATTTTTTGGAGAAGCATGAGAAAGTATTTAATACTGTGTCATGACATCTATAGCTTCTCGAAAAAGGTATATTTCTGTGGCAGGGATGGTGTGACATGTGTGTATGTGCGTGCTGTGTGAAGATTATATGGAAGTTCATTGAATATTTCCATTTTTCTGTAAATTTCAAATTTTTAAAATAAAATTTGCTAACATTAGTGAAATATGACATCTATGAGTGAGATATTTCACAGAGAAAATTGCAAAATTTTTATGATGACAATGTTTTCTTCTCTGAATTAATAAACAGTAACAATGATGATAATAATAGCTCAATGCTTACTATACATTAAACACTGCTGTTCTAAGTATCTTATATATAGGATGTCATTTAAACTTCCAATAACCCTGTGAGGTAAGTAATATTATTATTCCCATTTTACAGATGAAGATACTTACATAGATAGGCTTAACCTACAGCCTCTCTCTTAAAAGTCATAAATGGCATATATTTGGAGTAATCTGCTGTAAATGTAATATTAACATTGATTTTCACAGCCTCACTATACCTAATGTACATATATGTGTGTGTCTATATGCATACACATGCATATACATGTGCACATACACACATATGCACAAGCAAACAAGGAGTAGATATCCATACTCCTTGTTTCTGATGTGCATCTTTAAGACAATAGGTCAAGGCATATAGTTAAAAATAAAAGGCTAGAGAGCAAAGCAAATATATCTATCTTGTTTATATGACAGTGGTTAATGTTAGAAGTTTCATACTCAGGATCTAGAAATAATTGGTGGGCTAGCTCAGCAATACTGAGGTAAAATTTTCATTCATTTATTCTGTCCACGACAACATGCATTTATTGAGTGCCTATGTATGCATTGTGGTAGAAGCCAGTATTATACTGATAACTAAATAATTCTATCTTTTCCTTAAATATCTCATGGACTCTGTAAATAATTATGATGCAATATGATCACTGCTATGGTTTAAGATGATTATGAAATTATTGAGAGTCCAAAGGGCTCTATCTGGAGTCATTAATTGTCAGTGAAAGTTTTATTTAAAAAGATAACATTTAATTCAAACTAAGAGAAAAATAAAAATTTGACAAAGGGGAACTGTTTATACTAGTTTTGTGAATTTTATTAAAATAAGTGTATTTTTTATGTAAATGACTTGAGCAATTCAAATCCATGAAAGTGTTGAGAACATGAAGAAATGCTACTTCTACAAAGGAAGCACAAAAAGATTTATTGAAAAAGTTAAAAAAGAAAAAAGAAGGCAAAGATAGTGTCTCTCCCTAACTGCTCCCATTTACGTAGTGGACATCTTGGTCCATGATTTATCTGTAAAGAAGATGATTTCACAGATTCAATTTTATTTAGTTAGTATTTTCTAACTTGTCAGATGACCTAATTTTAATTAGATATCATTAGAAGAAGTGTTAAGGAATCATTGATGTCAGTAATGGGAACAGTCTTAAGATGTTTGTTTTTTAAAACATCTGAAAATTTATCACCAAACTCTCAACAAAAGTAATAAAATGTATGGCTCTGGCTGAATTTGCATCCATTATGCAAACTGAGGAATAGATAGACACATGTTGCTCCACTAGCTGGCTGAAAACAAATGCATTTCAATGAAGCCCACGTGATCTTGTGAGGTATATATGATCCATTTCTGCCCATGAACCAAGGCAAATTTAGAAAATCTATCTTTCAAAGAAGTTGCAGGAGAATTTGTCACCCTTACTGGAACAACTCTGAAGTGGATGCTCTCTAACTCTGGAAGTAAAAGAAAGAACCACAAGATTTGGGCTTTGCTCTTGTGTGAATGATGTTTCTTCCATTGTTTTTATCTCTCCTATTTCCCTGCCGAAAGTTCATTTTCACATGGTTTTGGCCTATAACAATGGTCATGTCTTGCTTTTAAGTAAGATTTGCTCAGTGTTTTCTAGCACTCAGATGGACAATTCTTTACTTTTTATGTCATCTCATTTAAAATGTTTCCTGCTGAGGTTTTATTTTCAGGCTGTTTAGGTTTCTTTTTAATATTGTTGTAATGCCACTTTTCAAAATTATCCATGTTGCAGATTAGGACTTTTTTTTTTTTTTCAGTTTGAGTTGATTATTCTGTAAATAATGCTCAGCTAAGACTCAAGAAATAAGATGCTAAGGCACATTGTTTTAAGCTATGAGAGCCTTTAAATTGAGTACAGCTGTGCCATGTACAATCTCAGTTTTCAAAGGAATGTGTGCCACCACATTCTACTGTTTCCAACTTGGCAAATTATTCCCATTATACTGGGGCAATGATGATTCTTGGTGGAGAAGTCTTTGAAGCAGATACATGACAATTGTATTATCAAATGATTCTAGGTTCATTAAGAAATGTTGAGATTATTAAGAACACTATTCTCTTTTTTTTTTTTTTTTTTTTTTTTTTTAGGACACTATTCTTAATCCTCAAAAAAGTATATAATGGAATATAAGTGATTGAATGCCCTGGAGCATCATTCTTTGTAAGAATATTACTTCAATAATGAGCATGTTTTGAAGAGTCACTTTCTCCAGAGTTGGCTTCATGCCCCTCCATGGGGTCATTATAGACCAAGTTCAGGGAGAAAAAATTAATGTCTATTTTAATGAATTTCTATAAAATCACGGCAAAAAATAAAGATGAACAAAACATACTAAACAATATGTGGTTGGAATTCTAAAAATTGCACACTAAGCAATACGTGGTTGGAATTCTAAAAATTGCATATTATTGTCTTTGGAAATATTAAAGAGAATTACTAAGAAAACGCCTACTAGTTGTTCTCCATCTTCAAAAGGAGAATGAGCTAAATAAGAAATAGAATTCAAATTCACCTGTTGGAAAGCAGGGAGCCATATCCAAAGACCTCTTAGAATGAGTTCCAGCTCTAAGATTATAGAAAATAAAATGCCTTGCTTTAAGAGTGTTGAACTATGTACAGGCTGTCAGAAGGTTTGAGACCATCTATTTATGAACAATTTCAACATGTTTTAATGATTTCATTTGTGCATATAGATAAAGTTATTAACCTTCCATGAGAAAATCATATACTTTTGGTTATTTGCCCACTAGTGGTGGTTTATTTACATTCTTATTTAATGCACACTGCCTGGAACTCTAGGGGAAAGCAAACTTAACTGACTCACATGAGGTTTAAACTTGTAACGCTTGATTCATTAGCACCAAGCAGAAAGAGCCAGCCATCTGAAACAAACCACACCATAATATCTTAGGGAAAAAAGTTAACCATCTAGGTTTCAATACATATTTTGTTGGAAGCAAAAAGAGTAGACATAATAAATTGTTGAGCCCTCTTGCTTCACTGGGATTCTATGAGTCTATAAGTGAGTCTAATAGGAGAAAGCTGTGGATAGATTCTTCCATGCTTGACAGTATAATCTTTTAGACTGATGCAAAGGTTTTAGACAGGACCCAAACTAAAATGACTGAAGCCTACAGAAAGGAAATGTTATTTTATTTTCTGACCTGATTTGCTGATATGAAATGCAACCCACTGATTCTTTTTCATTAAGCCACTAGCCACTATGGTAACCACTTTATATTATTACTCAGCCTGGTCAGCAGTTAAACCAGTATTCAAGGAGTGGGAGTTTTAGAATAGCATTAACAAAAAGAATTCTCCTCCAATAAAAGATAAACAGTTTCCAGAATGAAAGACTTGGCTTGAAGCCTTCCTGTTTACTGTAAAAAGCAAAAGGTAAATCAGATATATTCCCACTGTGGAGCAAGTAGAAGATGGTAGTGTATTTTTGTAGGCATAGAAATGGGAATTAAATAACCCATATAACTTCTGCCTGCAAAGTGAGAAAACCTTGGATAGCAGATGCATTTACTTTCTGTAGGTCTTGAAGTGCTGACTTCAATTCAGAGAATAAAACCCTGAGCAAAGGGAAGACTTTGGAATATAACAATAAGTAGCAGTGGCAGAATCCCAATCTCATTCAAATGAAGCCAGTGCTGTACTAAAGGGTGTTGAGATTTTTAAAAAGGGGGCTGAATTTTTTTTTTTCACCAAACGAATGACTAGATAATACAATAATTTACTTCTACCTGAAACTTCTAGCATTCTCTTAGACATGATGGGGGAAGGCATTTTTGCAGTTTTATAAATGTTTCTCAGAGGAAAGAGCATGATGCAGCATAGATGTCTTTTATACATGTCAGGTAGATACATTACTAGATTATAGAATATATAGAACTGGGCAAAGTTGCTAATAGAATATGAATATTGAATGTCGTTTTGAGAATAACTATTTTCCTTTTAAGTAGAGGATTTTTTCTCCCCTTCAGAGCTACAACAGAGTTCACTCAGGCCCCAAGAATCCTTGATTATGAGTTCAGATGAATCATCTGAAGAGCAAGAAGACTGGGAAAGACAGAGAAGAAAATCTGTCCAAGTTACCCACTGCCTTTGATCTCAGTAGGAGCCAGTAAACCCATTAGGGCATCTCTCATTTTCTCTGAGCCCTGGTAAGTACAGCCTGAGTCCGACTGTTAACCTCCAGTCTGAAACAGGCTCCTGACTTTCATGCTTAACCTCTGGTACTCTAGAATCCTTGAGTTCCGTCAATCAGCTTCCTTAACCTGGAGGGGAGTCAGAAAATGTCTGTAGTTTAATAATTAATTTTTTAATACAGAAGAGAAAGTAGAATGCTTCCCCCACCCCAACATCTCTAAAATGTGAAAATTGTAATATTTAAATTAATTCAATTTGCCTAAGTATCAACTTTGATGTCATAGGGCATCAAACACACTTTCCTGCTGAATAGGTGTTAGCGCAAGTTAGCACAAGTTCGTGTGCCCGACGAGGCCAAATGAACCTAATTGAAATGTTGGGGTTTGCAGCAGAGAAAGGTTTATTGCAGGGCCATGCAAGGATATGGGTGGCTCATGCCCTAAAAAGCTCCAAGCTCCCGGAAGCGTTTTGGCAAAGCACTTTTAAAAGCCAGGTGAGGGGGTTTCCCTGGTGGTTGAGAGTCTGCCTGCCGATGCAGGGTACACGGGTTCGTGCCCCGGTCCGGGAAGATCCCACATGCTGCGGAGAGGCTGGGCCCGTGAGCCATGGCCGCTGAGCCTTCGCGTCCAGAGCCTGTGCTGCACAACGGGAGAAGCCACAACACTGAGAGGCCTGCGTACTGCAAAAAAAAAAAAAAAAAAGCCAGGTGAGGGAGGGGTGTCACAGGGTACATGATCAGCTTTTGCACATTTCTCTGAGTGGCTGATGGTGAGGGAACAGGGCGTTGTCACGGGGGTTAACATTATCAGTCCTAGGCTCCAGGAGGCCTGGGGCTGTGTGCTTATGGTCATCAAGTAGTTAACATCGTCCATTTGGTGGTGGGTTTTCACATCTATAAAACAACTCAGGAAACGTGTATCAAATACTGTTATCTAGGTACTGCAGAGAGGAGCTAAAGCAGAGGATATGGGCGAAGGCCTGTTGGGGAGGCCTCATAGGGTCCTGCTCCTTTACAAAAGGAAGAAAATAAAAATCTTCTCACACCCACTTTTTTTGAGGCTCATTTCTAATTGTGACTTGCTCATATTTAGCCAAATGTATTTTTATCAGTAAGAATTCTTATATAGAAAAGATAGAAGGATAGAGAATTCATATTTAGTCATTGTCTGCTTTATTTCAATGTACTGAAGCCTTATATATTTATTCATCCTCCAAAACACCCTAAAAGTTCTCTGTATTTGACCATGAATTTGCAGAGAAAATGCTCCAAATCCCACCTTTCATTCTCAGTCTTGAAGCTTTCTCCAACAGCCCCTTCATACTTAATCTATCGGCTTTGCATGTAGGGTCATCTCTCTGCTTAGCCTCCCTTTCACAGATGACTTAGGTAGTTGCATGTGCTTCTCTGCAGTGATTCAGCACTTCCCTAGGTGGTTGTGTCACTTAACAGGTCTCTGTGCCATGATCTGATCCTGGAATCATGTGATGCCATTCTCCAAATTCTTGAAAGGTATAGTCCTGGGCCTGTGATGGTCTTATGGCTCAGTACATATTTCCTGTTCACCTTCATCAAGCATATGGCAGGATGGCCCTTCTTCACTCCCTTTAGAGTTAGATATGACCATGCAGTGTACTTTGGTCAATTAAATGTGAGCAGAAGAGATGTGTGTCCTATGTTTCTAGGAGTTTTACGAGCCATCGCACAGTATACATTCCCCACTTTGTGCTCCAGTCATCAGTCTGGGAGCCCCATCACTCTGGATCCTTGAATGACTATGAAGGCAGAGCTTGCTTGCAGACCTTCATTGGACAGCTAGTGTGTATGAAAAATGAAAGCCTGTTATTCTTAAGCCACTGAAATTTTATGTCATTTGTTATAATATCAGAATTATATGGCCTATCTGCCTGATATAAGGCTCATATAAGTTAAATGATTTAGTGCTTTTTGTTTGGGATAACAGACCACATAGTATCATTCTCTAGTACTTGGTTATCTGTACAGATATATGTTCTAGAATGAGAGTTTAGATTCTATCAATTTCTGTTTATTTTCCTTTTTTCAAATTCTCACATCATTAAAAAAGAGAAAAAACCCTCAAAGTAGAACTCTGTCCCCCGAGTGGAACAAATTCTTAAAAAGGTAATTTTAAATGTGTTCAGATAAATATCTTGTTTAAGTTTCTTCCAAGGAATTATCTGCAGAACTTCAATGCCAAATGATTGTATCTCTAAGACATATTTTGGCATTTACAAGGCCAACATAAATGTGGTATGGAATTTGCAGATTGTTGTTCTCAGAGCATAAGACTAAAAGGAAGAGTTTTTTTTAAAGTTTTCAGCTGGTATATATCAGCAGAAGGGAAAAAGGCTGAAGGCTTACGACTTTGGTATTTTATATAAAAGAATAATGTTTTTATCCCAGATCACTGATTTTTATCTGTCTTAAGTCAATTTGCTAAGGTTTTTGATGGCTTTTATGAAAAGTAGGTGGTCTGACCTTATTATCAAATAAGCAGATGTGTAGGTCAAAAAAGCAAGGTTTAAAAGACTGAGCCTATTGTGGCTAAATAAAAGGAATGAAAGGCTAAAAGAAGGTGACCTATAAATCATATTACTGGTCAGTTAATGAAAAGTATGTGGTAAATGGCCTGAAGCACTTGCTTAGAGCACTTTTTTAAAAATCATTTTTACCACATATATCTAAAATTTTTCAAAACTAGTATTTACCTACAAATCTGTGTAAGTCAGTGATGATCGACCATCAGCTTGTTAACTATTGTCAAGTGTGTGAGTGTCTATGTATTTATTTTTATATTTTGGTGAACTGGTAGAGAGATTGGTAAAATGTTCAAATATACCGACTCAGTCTCTGGGATCTTCTTATTCAATGGATCTCTGGTGAACACCAGAAATTTTATTTTAAATGGTATTGTGCTATAAAAGGTATTGATTTTAACCTAATTAAGAATACAGCCCAGGTGAATGGGGCATCTTGCACATAGCAGGTGTTCTGTTCATGTTTGTAAAAGTGGGCAGGTAAGTGTGCATTTGGATGCAGATGTATCTTCTTGATGTTTTAGTTTCTTTTGTATTGTTCCTAGTCAATTCATTGAGAACAACATTTGAAAGCATATTATTCATGAATAGATGTAAAAGGCACCCTTCTTTAGTGAAAAACCTGTATATTCTGAGACCTTTGACATACTTCTTGACTCCTCTAGGCCTTGTTTTTTGCATTTTAAAAACTGAAGTATAGTTAACTTACCATATTGTGTTGGTTCCAGGTGTACAGCAACGTAATTTGGTTATTCATATACATATGTGTATATATTCTTTTTTCGATTCTTTTCCTTTATAGTTTGTTACAAGATATTGAATATAGTTTCCTGTGCTGAACTGT
Source organism: Platanista minor (assembly GCA_004363435.1). NCBI lineage: Eukaryota > Metazoa > Chordata > Mammalia > Artiodactyla > Platanistidae > Platanista > Platanista minor. The sequence continues at coordinate 29,058 of RJWK010022434.1, forward strand.
AAATCCTTGTTTATTTTTTTGCATTTTTAAGATATGGTTTTAAGATATATATTTTTTTAAATATGCATTCCACTACCTTCATGCTTTTTAAGGGGCTTCATTTTTCTCATCTGCTTTTCCCATTAAACTTCCAAAGTAGGTAGTGTAGCATTTATTCTTTTTTTAATAAAAGAAATAGGTCCAACAAAATTATGTGACATGCCCAAGTTCTCACAGCAAGTTATTATAGGAGTTGATGTTAAAAATCAAGGAATCTCGATTTCTATGGCAATTCTGTTCCAGTTCTCCATGTTCAGTGGGTCCTTTCCCTGAGCTGATAAGGAATATGCACACTCTTGACACCTTTGCTCCAAACAAAATCAGCTCTGACAAAGGGACTTCTCCACTCGGCACCAAAAAGTTTCAACATTTCAAAGAAATGCCAGTTGCTTTCGTGTCACCCCAAAAGCAATCTAGTGGACCCAGCCCTGATGAACAGGATTATTAGTGACACACAGTGAATGAGGTTCTCCGGCCAGCGCCCATTAGTGGTGCATGGCTAACTGCTGACTGCTGGGGCCAGTCCTGTTGGAATGGGAAACCTGACTCTACAACCATGACTTATTTTTATTTATTTATTTTTTTACATCTTTAATGGAGTATAATTGCTTTACAATGGTGTTAGTTTCTGCTTTATAACAAAGTGAATCAATTATACATATATATATGTTCCCATATCTCCTCCCTCTTGCATCTCCCTCCCTCCCACCCTCCCTATCCCACACATCCAGGTGATCACAAAGCACCGAGCTGATCTCCCTGTGCTATGAGGCTGCTTCCCACTAGCTATCTATTTTA
>RJWK010022435.1:0-17395 GCA_004363435.1 Platanista minor
CCCAGTAGTGGGATTGCTGGGTCATATGGTAGTTCTATTTGTAGTTTTTTTTTTTTTTTGCAGTACGCGGGCCTCTCACTGTTGTGGCCTCTCCCGTTGAGGAGCACAGGATCCGGATGCTCAGGCTCAGCAGCCATGGCTCACAGGCCCAGCCGCTCCGCGGTATGTGGGATCTTCCCGGACCGGGGCACGAACCCGTGTCCCCTGCATCGGCAGGCGGACTCTTAACCACTGCGCCACCAGGGAAGCCCTATTTGTAGTTTTTTAAGGAACCTCCATACTGTTCTCCATAGTAGCTGTACCAATTCACATTCCCACCAGCAGTGCAAGAGTGTTTTTTAACACCTGTGTAAAGAATTTTATAGAGGGTTTCCCAACAGTTATTCCCTATCAGAGAATGGCTGCTCTCCAAGATCTACTCTCTTTTCTTTTTTATTAATAAATTTTAACAGTTATTATTACTGTCAAACACAGATCTGGTGTGTTCTTAAATAACAAACTGCTGACCCCCATGATAGTTCATGAGATACAGGACAGATTTGGAGTCACCATAGGTTAAACTCTCACTTAGAAGGAGCTTCCTATTTGTAAGATCAAGCCCTAGGTGTTTAGGTAACCACAATTTAAATTCTTTATTATTCTTTCCTTTTGTTGGCATCATTGCATTTTTCTCTTTTCCCTGATGAAACACTTCACTGTTTATTGCATTCGCTAATTAGATTAGCAATTACCAATTAAGTCAAATTTCAAAGTACCAGTCAAACTTATATCTTAATTTGTTACACCATTACTAATTAAAATAGCAGTTTTTGCTTAATGGATTACATATGAATTAAGATGATTCAGTCCATTTTTCAAAGCCCACATATATTTTACTAATTGGCATAGTAATCATTAGCTTATATTTAAATTTAATATGTCAAGTTAGTAAAAAGTCATGTGACAGTTCAATTTAAGTCTGTGAAATATAGGAAAAATACTAGGATAAACAAGAGGTAAGTGAATTCAGAATTGTCCAAAGTTTGAGTTGAGGTGAGTAATGCTTTGGAAGACATGTATAATCATGCTTTTGAAGACAGATAATCTAAGTCCTCTAATAAGAACAAACAGAGATTAAAATATATTAGTAATATTCAAAGAACACTTTGTAGAAATATGGTCCTTTCATCTGGCAGTTAGTGATTTACATACCTTTTGGTGGGTAGTAGCTGAGGGTGCACTGGTTCTGCCAGAAGCATGTAAATGAAATTACAATTTTTTAAGTTTTCATTGGGTTTTTACATCTGGACTTCGAAAATTGTTCAAATACTGATTTCCTTTTACTGACTTTTAACAAATATTGTGACCAATTCTACTGCCAGATGTTTTCTTACTATATTGGAGATACATCAAAGAAAACATATAAAATCTTAGCAGTGTAATAGATATATATTTGTAGTAAAGAAAATATTCTATAAAATGACTATAAAATGCTTAATTACATTAACAACTTACTTCACTTACAACATCAACTACATTAACTAGGTTAATATGCTTTCATCTGACTGTACTTACCACATTTAATGATTATTTTAGTCAAGCACAAAAGTTTATATTGTTTAGCATAGTTCTCTAGCCCTGGGCCAAACAGGAGAGAATAGAAAGAAATATAGCTTTACTCAATTATAAACTTGTATAAATTGTGAAATTGCAATCTGGCTCACAAGACTGTTATTACTTAATGCACTCCAGCTCTTTGGTCTTAGTTATAACCCTAGTATAGTGAAAGATGATGCAAATTTACAAATTAGCATATATATATATATATATATATATATATATATATATATATATATATATATATTAAGACACTAATAATTAAAAAGGAGGTCTACTAACCGATTTGGGTAAAAATCAGTTACTGTGAATACCTATTCCTGAGTTGTTGATGTTTGCATATCTGTCTTTTTGCAAAGGGTCTTTTATGGAATCCATCTAGGAATCTGGCATACAAATGGTTAAGCAGTAGGTCTGCAATCAACTCTCTCCTTTTAGGGAGAACTTCTGGTCATGAAAGAAGCTGACCCAGTCTAATCTCCCTTTTAACAGGTTAATGACAAAAATTTTGGCAAACCAATGATACTTGCTAGTGGAAGAGTTCATATCTATGGATGCTTTTAGCAGGTTGGACCAGGGTTACTATAAGATGTTATGGTAAAAAAAAAAATTCAAAGCTTTCAATTTATGGGGCAGTTCTCTGGAAGAAAAATGTCTTATAAGCTATGTAACTATCTGATTAGGAGGTGCAAATGTCTTATGATCCAGACAGTTCTCTACTGTGTAAGGTATGTAGTTGCATGCATTGTCCTAGATCTCTCCTTGCTGGCCTGGACCTTGAGATTATTCATGTCATCAAAACTATTAGTAAAACTGGCTCAGAGCTCTGATTCATGTGAGTGAGATTTGACAATCTGGTCTTTTGTGTTATCATAGTATACATCTAATATTTTAGGTTAACTATATGGCAGACTAAATATTTAAAAAATTATATGGTTGGATGAAAAATACAAAGTTATAACCACTTAAAGTGGCTATAATATAAGCATATGGGAAAGTGATAGGATCCTGGTCTTAGGCACAAATGTCATTAAAATTCACCCTTTATTTAAGAATCCAATAGTTAATGTACTCTAAAAATTCTTTGTCTATTAAACTTAAGTATAAATTAATTCAATTTTTACTAGAATTTGTGGAAGATGAATTAAAATAAAAAATCCATTAGCTTTTTTTTTTTTTTTTTTCGTTTTGTTTGGACAAAGTGTAAAGAAGTAGGAAAGGAAAAACTCAAAGTATTAATTAATTTTCACTCATCTATTTCAATACTATTACAACTTCCTCCCATTTAATTTAGGTTTTGATCTCTTTAATTTTACTTCATTTTTTTTATTTCCTTCTAGTTTTTTCTCTTATCTTTAGTCATAGACTCTGTTTTCTCTTAACCATATTCATCTCCTGCATATTTCTCTCCCTACAAATAGCTTCTGTTATATTTCTGCATGTGTCTTTCTGGATATGTTTATGTCTGTATGCATACATAAACTTTTACATTTCTTTCTCTATTTCCTCTGTTTTTTTCTAAAGTCAAAACTGTGTCATTCTATTAAGTAAATTGCTTTTTCTTTTATCAAACTGTATTTACTATCATTAACTATGAGCTCTTTAAAAAGGAAAAAAAGCTTAATATTCAGGAAGATTCCACAATTTTGATTTTGATGAGAGATTTTCCCTAAAATCATCTATTTTCCAATCTCCTTCTGCCTTTCTCCCACTCCTGCCCAGTTCTCCCCAACAGAAGAAGGGCCCAATACAGGTAAAACTGGGAAAAACTCATCTGGCTCCAGAGAATGTGAGTTAATTTCTACTTTTTCATTCTCTAAGTCTTCCCAGGTCATCTGTTAAGCCATCAGGGGGAAGTTTGCCTGAGATTAGTTATCTAATAGTAGACTAATATGTCTATCTAACTCTGGGATTCACTGTTGGATTGAATATTTCACTCTCAAATTAGGCTATGTGTCCTAACTTACCCCTTATTGATGTTAATGATAACAATATTGCTCTCGAATATCCATCTGTTCAGGAATACAGTGAGGGAAAGGGTAAGGAACCTAACTAATTATTAGGTTCCTTTAAAGACCTCAATGAATCATCATTTGTTTAAACTATCAGTGGACAGTTAGGTTGTTTTTAGATTTCTGTGTTTATAACAAATTAGTAATGAAAATATTTATAGCTATATTTTTGCATATTTGTGTGATTTTTATCTTTAGGCTAAATTTCTAAAATTTAAATCACTGAGCCAAATATTTTTGCACATTAAAATTTTTATAGATATTTCCAAGGATTATCTAAAATTTCAGTAATTTATACTCACAACAATAATGTGTTAAGTGATTTTTTTCTGCTATGAACATCTGATAAGTTGATTATTCATTCTATTTTTATAGGGTTGAGCAAAGTATCACATATTTACTGTCATCTGTCTATTCTTCTGTAAATTTCATATTTATGTCCTATAACATGTTTTTCTATTTTCCTTTTTAAAACTTTATTTGTAAAGACTTCTTTTATATTAAAGAATTTTATTCCTTCTCAGCATATGTATGTAAATAGTATTTTTAAAGTTGTCCTTTATTTTTGACTTATTCTTTATGTATCTTTAACATGCATATGTTCTTGGATTTTATGTATTTAAATTGCTTACTGTTTTTCTTTATGGCTTCAGAACATCAGCTTTAGAAAATTCTTTTTTTCTATCCACTTCAAAATTATACAATAGCTATCATTTTCTTAACTCCCACAATTTTCTATGCATTGAATGGGAAAGTGGGGTGACGTATTAAGCCTGACTCTTTTCAAATTTTCCTTCCTATAAAAATTGAATAATGTTTGAAGATGAATCAGAGACAGCAGAAAGTGAAGTAAGTTCAGTCAACTTAAGCTGCTAAAAAAGCCAAAAACAAATGCAGAAAAAAGAGTGCATAAACAAAGAACTCTTGGAAGAACATAGGGGTCAGAAGTATCTGTGATAGGGAGGAGCTGATAAGTTTCTCTGAAAAAGGATGATTCAAAAGATTGAGAGATTCCTGCTGTGTAATGTAGAAGGAAAGGCAGATAATAGGTTGTGTTTTCCTTAACACTGAGTGATGGGAAGATGGTATCTATTTTTGTTTCAGTTTGCTCCGATTTCCAAAACAGCTTTAAACATAATGCTCTATTTTATTTGTAGCTCACTTACCAATAATTCTGACTTATTCAAGCATAAGGAATACCTTAACATCCCAAAAGTACTTATTCCCTTATTACCTGCTAGTAAATTATGCAATAAATGTTATTGTCAAATATGGAATTCTAAAGTCTGACTTGTAATCTGTTATTGTAACTTTAAATTGGAATTAGCTCTGGAGTCAAAATAGATTATAATTTTTAAAAATTTTAATCAATTTAATACTTTTTGTTAATAAGATGACTTAACATTAACTTTATAATTTTAAAATCAAGTGTTTCACATTAATTGGATTAAAGATTTAAATATATGAAATATCTTTAAGCACTAGAAGCATTAGTGGAAAATTTGTATGATTTTGGTAAGTGACAAGAATTAATATGGAAAAATCAAAAGCAATTTAGAGAAGGTAGACACAATTAACAAACTATATAGAACTAATTTTATTATTTTATTTTGGTATCAGAAATACCTACCATAAAATGTTATATAGCAACTAATAGAATAAATATTTAAAATGTATATGACATTAGATGATTAATATACCTAGTACAAAGAATATTTCAAAGTGATCAGAAAAAGACCAATCCCTTCCCAAATTGACAAAATATTTCAGTAATCAATTTAAATTAGAGGGAAACCTAACAGCCAAAAAAATTGTGACAGGAATCGAAACCATTTTTGATTAATGTCTGCATTAATGAGATCTATTTAATACATCATTTTGAAAGACAAAATAGAACTACAGCCTCTAATTTTGGTGAGAATGTGAGGAATGGACACTCATACATTGTTAATAGAAATAATCGTTGCTATGGCTTTTATGAAATGTAAATTGCCTCTGCCTTTAACATTAAAAGAATAAACCCACCATCTACCATTTTTCCAGAAATCCTACTTTTGGGGATCTATCACATAGAAGGAGTAAGTATCCATATATGGATACAAATTAGAGAGTTGTAGATGTAAATATATGTATACATTTATACAGATAGATATATAGAAATATATTGCAGCATTGGTTTACTGAAAAGATATTGGCAAAAAATTGAATGTCTATCAATATTTACCATGACAGAAATCATTAGTGTCATGTAACGATATTGCATAATGTTACAAAACTATTACAAAAAAAGAGGTAGCTCTATAGTTATTGACTTGATATACTATAAATAAAAAATATATATATATGGGAAAGAATTGAAAAGTATGATTACATTTTGGTAAAATGGCAATAAAATGCCTTAAGTGTGAGTGTGTGTATTAAAGTTATGGGAGGAAATATTTATATCAATCTGTTAGTGGATGGAGAGGGAATTTAAGGTTAGGAATTCTAGAACAGCTACTTTTTATGCATTGTTTACATGTTTGCAGAGAATAGATTTCTACTGTTGTAAATATTAAATACAAATTTAACATAAGAAATGTGCAAATAAAAGACAATTGGAATCAAAGTAAATAAGAATGAAAAACAAAAAGGTTTTTAAAAAAATTATCATTATTATTATTGTAAACACATGGTTTTGGGTCCCTGAATTTGTACATTTTATTTTTTAAAAAACTCACAAAATAGGAAGTTAACAATTCTATCATGAATTGGCCATTTACATTGAACTATTTGAGTGTAAAAATTTAAACACATATGCTGCTATTGTAAATTACATGACAAAAGGATGTTTAACTTACATAGGGTTTTTTTCCAATCTATGCTGGAATGCATTCATTCTTACATTAGTTTTCAAGTTAAATTTAAAATGTATATATAATTAAAGGGTTAACAATGTGCTGCTTGCTAAGGTCAGTTCAGACAAATTAGGGAATAGCTGAGCATTTAAATAGATTATCATTTTGAACTATGTTTTCATCCAATTAGGACGATTTTAAATGAAACTTGGAATTTTCTAAAATAAAAAATATATGTCTAGACATTACTGATCTTCTAGTTTAGTAGTATAAAATAGTATTAAAGCAAATGGAATCCTTCCTTTCCTGGGATATCATTAATCACAGTCTCAATACAGGTAGGTCTAAAGCTGGTTCAGTTGAGGACCCTACCTAGAGATATTGGGGCTTCTACCACTACCACCTCCTGCTCCTACACCCTCATCATGTACTATGATGCTAAATGGACAGGGGAAAGGGGAAATATGGAAAAACATAGATTTTTACAACAAAAGTTTATCCCAGTCACATCCAGCCTGAATGACAGATAAAAGCAGGACTGATTTGCTCTTCTCCTGAGTTCCTTTCCCAAAAGTGCCACATATCAACACTTTCAAAAGTAATATGTTGGGCTTCCCTGGTGGTGCAGTGGTTGAGAGTCGGCCTGCGGATGCAGGGGACGCGGGTTCGTGCCCCGGTCAGGGAAGATCCCACGTGCCGCGGAGCGGCTGGGCCCGTGAGCCATGGCCACTGAGCCTGTGAGTCCGGAGCCTGTGCTCCGCAATGGGAGGCCACAAGTGAGAGTACGATAGTTATTAAAACTGTAAAAGTAGAGGAAGTATGTAAAAGCAAAACCTGGAAGCTGTCGGAGGATTGTGCTATTTGTACCAGCTTCTTCCCAACCAAACGATTGGACAGGCCCTGCTGAGACGTGCCCCTTGGCTTGGTTCCTTTGATGATGAAACCCTGACTTTCCTAAATCCTCCCACCTCTCCCCAACGCAAATACCACAAAGGAATCTGGGCCGCTATGGAGCTCAGTTAAAAGCAAAGCACAAAACTCACTGTTTAATTTTTAGGCCCAGCAAATAATAGTTTAAAAATTTTTTTGAATTGGAGAAATCTGAAATTGCAAGTGGAGTTTGGAGAAACATGAAATTATAAATGTTTACATGGTGTATCCCCCTTTATTTTTTTTTATTTTTTGCTGTATGCGGGCTCCTCACTGTTGTGGCCTCTCCCGTTGCGGAGCACAGGCTCCGGACGCGCAGGCTCAGCGGCCATGGCTCACGGGCCCAAACGCTCCGCGGCATGTGGGATCTTCCCGGACCGCCCCCTTTATTATTAACCATTTTCAACTCACATTGTCCATAACTTATTAGATTGATGACTGACTTACTGACTTATTCACTCATTTGTTTATTCATCTGTTAGAACAAAATTTACTGTATGTATTATTCAGAGTTCTCCAGAGAAACAGAACTAATAGGATGCATACACACACGTACATTTATGTGTATATATGTATATGTATATCTGTCTATCTGTCTATCCATCCATCCATCCATCTACCTATCTATTGAGAGAGATTTTGAGGAAGTAACTCATGCAATTGTGGATGCTAGCAAGTTCAAAATCTTTATGGCATCCTGACAGGCTGGAGACCCAGGGAAGAGTTTCAGCACCAGTCTGAAGACAGTCTGAATGTAGGCTTCTTTCCTGTGTGAGGGCCCTCAGTCTTTTTTTCTTAAGCCCTTAAGCCCTGATTGGATGAGGCTTACCCACATTATGGAGGGTTATTTGCTTTATTCAAAGTCTACTGATTTAAATGTTAATCACATCTAAAATATACCTTTCCCAGAAACATCAAGACTGGCATTTGATGAAACAGCTGTGTACTGCAGCCTAGCCAAGTTGACACACATATTTAATCATCACGGATTTTCAAATACAAAAAGCCTAAAAATCTGTTCAGTACATTAACCTCATGGTAGAGATGGAAAGGGAGGGCAGAGAAGGTGAGGGACAGGCACAAGGTTAACAAACTGGAAACAAATAGAAGAAGCAAAGTAACAGATACTTACAAAATGTCAAGGGAACTGAGAGTAGGAAGTGAATAATTTTTCATGGAAAAAAAAAGATGCATTGATGCTCAAGATGCCTTCCTCTTGTCCAGATATTTGGCTCAGAAGAGCAGTTGCTCTAGTCAGAAAGATATTTAAAGAGATGTGTGAATCTCTACCTTGGGGCTCATGTGGAACTTGTTCTAGGCTCAGTTCCAAAATATTTGCAGACTTAAGCTGGGATTCAGTTTTATAGTGAAATTTAATATGTATTGGGATCTTTCTTAGTTTGAGGCATTGTCTTTAAAAATCTCATTCCCCCAGATAGATTTTATTTTATAAGCATTGTACATGACTGTTTGAATAAGTGTGCAGAGTTTTTGGAAGACTGTTTTTAACTGCTTTAGACTGTGAGCTATGCAGTTTTTCCATATGAAATTTTCATAGTAGAATCTTTGCTTCAGCAAATTGAAAAGTGGTTTTTTTTTCTTTTGTTTCAGAGTTTTGGCAGCTAAATTCACTCTGAGCACAGTGGGCTGTCTTTCTCCAGCACACTGCAATAGAAAAAGAGTTTTACACCCTAAGGGTTTTAGAGTTTCTTTGTTCAGCAAAGAATTGAATCATATTCCTGAAAGTGGATATGTTTCTTTCAAGGCTTAATTTAAATGGTCATTGACAAATCAAGCTAGACATTAATTAGCTCTCCTATTGAAATTAATGTATTTTATATGTATTAATGTGAATATCACAGGAGGCACACTGTCAATCTAGATTTCGTAAAGGAATGTTACATACCTTCCAAATAATTTGTACTGGCAAAAGTTTCTAGAATTCTATCTCATCCTGTACTATTCTCCCTGCTATTTGTGTTTTGGTCACACTGGCCTCCAAGTTCCTTGATTGTTCAAGATTTTTCTCATTTGAGGGTCTTCATATTTCCAGTTCCAACTGGGCCTGAAAAACTAATTTCCTGTTTCTCCCATGAGTTGCCTTTCCTTATCCTTTGAGTCTTAACTTCTATTTTACCTCCTAAGAGAAGCTGTCTTTGGCCATCCTGCTGTAGTAAGCCTCCTCACCACCCATTTCTCATCTGTGGTCCTCCTCTGTCTATTGCAGTACACTCTTTATTTCCATCAGATTATTTATTGTAATCTTAAATTATTTTGCTTATTTATTTATTCAAATAGAGTCTGTTTTCCCCACTAGGAAGTATGTTTCATTAGAACAAAGAACTTGCCCTTTTTTCACAGCTGCATCCTTAGCACAAAATGTGAACATATTTATATTTCTTGACGAAACACTGGAAACAAGACAATGTATTCATGACAAGCAAAATGTTATTGAAAGTAAGTTTCTTAGAAAAAGTTGAGTATGTAATAAAATCATACTTTCTGCTTTATTTTAAATGAGATGTCAATAATCATACACATCAGACTCCTAAGTATATGTGAAATAAAAGGCCATACACAGAATTTACAAAACGAAATGGTCTACAACTTTGGACCCTCTGTCCATGACAAGGGTACAAAAGAAAGGGTCATATTTTACGGAGGCAAGAAAACTTTGTGAAGATATTGCTTTGGGGAAAGCTGTTGCTCTGTTGGTCACCTGGCCTCCCACTTCAGTCACCCTTCTCAAACCTAGAGAGGTGATAGAAATAAGATCAGAATGAGACTTGGAGAATATATCAATCTGGAGCTGACTCAGCCAAAGAAATCCAAAGGCTCCTGGGCAGTAGGATAAAAATGGTAGTTCTGTGAGCGACTTACATTCTCAGAAATTGTCATTGCTGGAGGCAAACACATATTCCTTGGGGCTTAGAAAGGAGCCACAAGCAATCATCCAGAATTAGAATAGAGATACCTGTACCCAGGTCAAAGAATTAGCAGGAGAAGTGTACCCACCTAAACATGGAACTCTCTGTCATATGATTTATCATGTGAGATTATTTATTTATTATAATGTTTGCTTTCTGTTGTCTGTGACTTGCATCAGATTATAAACTGTGTGAGAGTAGTGAATAAATTGGTTGTTTACCACTGAATTCTTTGGGACATAGTATGTGCTCAATACATTTGGCTGGATGGAGAATTAAGACCAAAATCTTTAATTAAACATGAAATTATCATATAGCTGCATTTATTTTTCTTTTAAAACAAATTGATTGTGACCTTAAAAAATCCATTACATGTAACTCATTTTTTTTTATGCCACAGTAGCTTTAAATTTGTGTCTTTATTTTTCAGATAGTTCAATTAGACATATATAGGCTATGTCAAACATATCGATAAAATATCAAACATTATTTTTTTATATGGAGTCAAACATTTCAGTATTTTTAGACAGGGTAGACTTATGTTTATACAGAACAGTTGGCCAATAGGATAGTCCAGTTTATAGAATATTTTAAGTTATCAAATAGAACAGGCATTGATAAATAACTTCTCTGGAATCAGATTAAAGAAATCAATTTAAAACTGAAGGTCGGTTTTTTTGTTGTTTCGATGACTGAATATACACACCAGAATTTTGCTGGATATTATTAGGAATACTGTAGAATCACAGGTATTAGTGCTGGGTAGGGTCTTAGGATCTTCTGCATCTCTAAGGGTCCACTTGTCCCTACTTCTCAACTGCCGATAAGTAAAATGCTATTCATAGGGGTGGGAGTGGGGGTGTAAGTAGAACTGAATTCCATGCTTTTTTTCTTCACATAGAAGTGCCACACGATCTTAACAAAACTGTCTAGGAATAGAAAGAATTTATTCCTCAGAGTTAAATCTTATTTCCTTCTCTCAATATCTTGATAGAAATTACTAAATTTTAGGGTTGTTTTTTTTTTCCCTCCAAGTCTGCAAACTTCCAGAGCCGAATTAGACTACTGTGTAATGGGAAGGATGAGATATGAGTGTGCCTAGCAAGCGTCTAAGTGTAAATGCTACTAGAGTTCTAACTTGCTCATCATTAATTAAATGTTCATCTCATAAATCACTGTATGTTTATAACCATCCTCTTAATATCACTTAAATAATGTGGCAGAAAACATCATAATATGGTACAGTGGCTCTTTATGTACCACTTTATAGTTTTTTTAAATTAACTAAAACTTGATCTCATTTGATCATCTGTAAAAACAGGGTAAAGAAAGTACCAGTCTCCAAGGTAATTTTGCATGAGGATCAAGTGAGATACAATGTGTGTAACAGTGTTTTGTTCCTATAGGATGTTGTGTTTTCATTTAACATGCATTGTACTACTTTGCATTCCAATTAATTTTTTTTTTTTTTTCTTTGGTACGCGGGCCTCTCACTGTTGTGGCCTCTCCCGTTGCGGAGCACAGGCTCCGGACGCGCAGGCTCTGCGGCCATGGCTCACAGGCCCAGCCGCTCCGCGGCACGTGGGATCTTCCCGGACAGGGGCACGAACCCGCGTCCCCTGCATCGGCAGGCCGACTCTCAACCACTGCACCACCAGGGAAGCCCCCAATTAATTTTTAAATTTAAGTTTGTTATAGTGGTGAGTGTTAGGTTATTAGGTAAAGCAAAAGTTTTTAACTAATTAATAAAACGTTTTATTTTTATGTATCTACCTCATTTTTAACAAGAGTCTTGGCCTGGTATTTGAGAGAAGAGAGAGAGAGAGGAGAGAGAGAGAGCTGAAAGGGGAATGAGAACAGATCCAAAGTAGTGTTTGAAGGAAAAACAAAACAAAACAAAACAACTTACTTATGGGTGATAAAATATAAGTAGTTCAATATTTTGAAAATATGTTTTGAAAATGTAATTCATTTTCTTTTCTTAGGAAGTTGGACTGTGGAAAGCAGTTCTCCCTGTAACAGGCTGTAATGTCCCCAACAGAAGTGTAGGTATATGCCATCACGAGAAGGAAGGGCAGGACTTAGAAGAAATCTTGGCCTGAGGGAAAGAGCAGAAAACTGGCACTGTTTGATCTTCTTATAATTGTGGGAAGAACTGGATACAGAGGGGAAGCGCCCAGTGAGACATTTTTGTCATGATCCTTCAAATCTGGGCAAAATTTTATATTCCATATGCGGCTCTGTGAAGAGAACAGCTCTCTGTTCCCTGACAGCCTGGGGCAGTTAGGAGGAGTCAGTCAGCTCACACACAGATACAGTACTCCCAAACCTCCCTTGGATGTCATGTAGTGTGAAGGACCTGGAAATTCCTATACACCCCGAGGAGAGTTGAGGCAATTGCTGAATCTGCGTGGGTAGATGGCCAAAGGGAATCCCTGAGAGGTGGGGAGTAATCCTACTCTTGAGGTCTTTATGGATGACCAATTTTCCTGGGGAAAAATGAAAATTATAGCCAGTGCTCAAATTGTGCCAACAAGTACTGGCTCAAGGGGTACTGGGGGTGCCAGTGATCACATGTTCTAATCTACCTAAGATTCATCCCACCTGTTAACCAGACTCAGATTTCAGCATTAAAAGCCAGCATTACACCTAATGTCCAGGTGACAGGAGGCATCATCATGGAAATCAGAGGAGCCAGAAGATAGCACAAGGTCTCACTCATATAGATTGGATGCATGTGCTCCCAACATAGGAAGTTATTTAAGGTCCCACTTTCTACATATACTGCAGATGCCATCTGGTAGTAATATGGCAATGGAAAGGAAGCCTCAAAGATTAAAAATTTATCAGTTATAAAGCAGAAACTAACACACCACTGTAAAGCAATTATACTCCAATAAGGATGTTAAAAAAAAAAGTTGTCACACGAAGCTTGTTTTCTATGGCCCCAAAGGGTTCATCTTAGTATATTTATCTTTCAAATAATATAAGAAAGCCTTATTGTAACTATTCCAGTTAGTTGAATTATGATACTAATAAACACCCGTTGGAATAAATTCAGTCAATAAAAAAGAGTCTAAACACACACACACGCACAAAAAAATTTATCAAGAAAATAAAAAGACCAAGTTATCCATAGTGACTCTTTACATTATTGGATAGGATTAAGTTTATCAAACTGGAATATCCCTATCCTCTATATGTCTGTCTGTCTATCTACCTACTACGTACCTATCTTATTTTTTTCCACACTACTCCCTAGTGCCCAGTATGGTAGATTAATATAAGCAAGAAAAATATGATGAAAGATTATCTTTGATTATCTGAATGCATCCCTGATAAAGGCACTATAATAAATAGATTCATATTAGTGTTATCTTACAAACACAAAAAAAGGAAATACTTCTGTTTATACTATTGACAGTTTCTTCAGATGAACTTTAAATTTAAAATTAGAATTGTTTTGAAGGAAAAGAACATTTTAAGAGATGGCTTTTAAAGAGAACACTTAACATTGAACATAATCTAACCATTTATAAAGTCCTTCATCATCTCTTCTGCTTATTTTATTTTTTTAATTAGTATTTTTATTGTCATGTATTTTATATTATTATTTGATAATTTTATACATTGCAAAATGATCACACAGTAAGTCTAGTTAACATCTGTCACCATACATAGCTACAAAAGAATTTTTTTTCTTGTGATGAGGACTTTTAAGATTTACTCTTAGCAACTTTCAAATGTACAATACAGTAGTACAGTACTAACAATATTTAATTTTTAAATACTAGTTACTTTTTCAAAAATTTGCTGCAGAGTAGGAAGTTATATTTACAGTATGCTTTTATCATTGTCCAATTATGATTACAAGTGGAAATTAGTCTTTCAGCAGTCCACCTGCCTCTATTATCAGAAAAGATAGAATTACTTATTAAAAGATGTCTTCCAGCATTGGACTCTATGTGGATTTGGGGGTTTATTGGTAAATTCAGCAAATTAATGGCTTGACATTTTGATTTTTTTACCCTTTCCTTGCTCGGGCAATTCCTGTCTGGACAATATGCTGCAGTATTTGTGATTCTTTCCTGAGCACTTGAGCAAAATCCTGCTATCTTATTAACCTGAATATCCCCTCACCTTACATCTCAGATTGTTCATGTGATACTTTCAATTCAACTTGCTATGGAAAATGGGATAGCTGTATGCATATTGGAAATCCACAGATGAATTAATATATTTATTCAATAATTCAGTTTCTCTTTGATTAAGTTATTTGCTACAGGTGCTAACAGAGTAACTTTGAATTTTGTCCCTAAGCACCTGGTATAGGTGCTAATATGTAAATAAGCAAAAGAGCAGTTCCCAAAGGAGAGCAGCAGCAACCGCTGAAGGGAGGATGCATCCATGCATAATGAAGAGCTAGATGCATCTCACTTTAGCTGTAGGACAGAAAAGCATGTCATAGGTCTGTGACATGGTTAATTCTCATAAACTCATCTTTCTCCACCCTAACTGATTAACAATAGGATTCATTAGAATTATTTAGCTTATAGATATATGAAATTTCAATTTTGTATTTCTCCTATAATTTGAGAATAATCCTATAGGTGACATAGGGAGACCTAGTCTACATAAAAATACTTAATTTAAATTAAGGTATTTACATTTAAATTAAATCAGCTCTTTTAATGACTTCTCAAACGTAGATCAGTATTTTAAATGCTTGAGGGTAGAGAAGAGTGAAGAAAAAGAAGACGGGGGAAGGGATAAGGGATTACAAAAAATATACTTGTATGTTTGCTGCAGTGCATTCATAATACTTATTATAAAGCCAGAGCACCATTATAAATTGAACACAAACCAAAGATGAACTTGATAAGACTTTCAATTTTATGGAGATATTAGATTTATCGATGAAGCAAACATTTAGGACCCACTACGTGTCAAACACTATAAAAAGGTGTTGGAGGGCTTCCCTGGTGGTGCAGTGGTTGAGAGTCCGCCTGCCGATGCAGGGGACGCGGGTTCGTGCCCCGGTCCGGGAAGATCCCACGTGCTGCGGAGCGGCTGGGCCCGTGAGCCATGGCCGCTGAGCCTGCGCGTCCGGAGCCCGTGCTCCGCAACGGGAGAGGCCACAGCAGTGAGAGGCCTGTATACCAAAGAAAAAAAAAAAAAAAAAGGTGTTGGAAATAGGTGAACTACGGAAGAGGAGGGGGAGAAAGACTCATAGTAATGCTTACTCAGCCTCAGGTATTTACTTACAGATTTACCTGAATTATTTGATTTGATACACTTATTTTATGAGATATTTAACTCCAGTTTTACATATAAGGAAACTGTGAAACTGATCAATGAGGTTAAATTGTCCAGGGCTATGTGGTTACTCTATTAGTCAGGAAAGTTGAGGCCATGGTACATGTCAAAGAAATACCAGAATCGTTAGAGGTTAACAGAATAAAGGTCTATCAGGTCTATTTCTTGACCATGTCCTAGTCTTACATGGCTCAGGAAGCCCTCCTCAAAGTGGTGGCCCAGGGATCCAAGTTGCTTCCATGTTGCAGCTACAACACTGTAGTCACAACATCAGAAATACCTACCTCTCAAAGTCATCATAGAGGGATTAAGGGGAGTAAGGATTGCTCAAAGGGGATAATGACCATCCCTCAAAATGGCCAAATTGCTTCCCTCATATCCATTGACCATACCAGTCATGTGGGTCCAGCTTAGTATAAAGAAACCTGGATAATATAGTTGTCTTACGTGCTCACAGAAGGAAATGGATTGGTGCACATCTAACAAGTCTATACCGTGGTTACTAAGTAGCACAGTCAAGATTTCAACTTAGACTTATAAGGCACACCCTCTTAATCACTAAGTGTTCCTTATGAAGAAATATTTATACTGCAATGTGGTGAATAGAGTTAAGCAGAAAAAATCCAAACCAATATGGGAGAGTAAAAGAGGGCACTTAGTAGTCAGCAAGTCCTCATCAAACTCATACCAAAATCACATGTAACATTGAAGGTTGGTATTTGTCTTTCTGAATGAACAAGATGGCATGTCAGTGCTGCACTTTGTTCTAATACAGTATTTCTTTGTAAAGGAAAGAATATTCTTAGGGGTTACCAGTTTTATTGTATAGTTTTATTATAATGTTTATATATCTAACCTAAAAAAGGGGGAAAACTCTTCATGCTTTTCTCTTATTCAACTTTAAAATAAAATATACACATGAAATATAAACATATCTGCAAAACCAATACAATTCAAATAACATTAAGATGACATATAAGACTGTTTTGTTGAATCTAAATTGCAGTTCCCATTGTGTTTATGATTTTGATTGCTCTGTTGCTGTTCCTTTGATTTTGGCACATCTCAAGTGCTGGTTACCCTCTGTGGCCTCACATTTCCTACCATTTTTTCCTATTTGAATAAGTGGGAAACATTTGTTCATGCAGCACTTTCTAGTATCATTTGGGCTTCATGTGGCTTTGGTGCAAACACAGCATTTACATGTTAAGTTGGGCTCTGTCTTGTCTTTATTCCCTGTGACTTCTAAAGTAGAATTGACTGCAGGCAGCTTAATTATAAATATAACTGCAATCATGGGCACTAAAACTGTCTAACAGAACTCAAAATGTAAGGAATATCTTTTTAGTGTAGAACTTAAAGATTTCTACAAATACCTGGGGATATATAGGGTCCTGTCCACAAACTGATAAGCAGTGTCTTAGGGGGTGGGCTCTTTAAAACAGGAGAAAAACAGACATACCTTGTTTTTATTGTGCTTTGCTTTATTACACTTTGCAGATATTGCATTTTTTTACAAATTGATGGACTGTGGCAACCTTGTGTCAAGCAAGTCTGTTGGTGCCATTTTTCTAACAGCATTTGCTCACTTTGTGTTTCTGTGTCACGTTTTGGTAATTCTCACAATATTTCAAACTTTTTCATTCTTATATTTGTTACGGTGATCTGTGATCAGTGATCTTTGATGTTCCTATTGCAAAAAGATTACAATTTACTGAAGGTTAAGTTATGGTTAGCATTTTTACCAATAAAGTATTTTTTTAATTAAGATATGTAC
>RJWK010022435.1:17495-29983 GCA_004363435.1 Platanista minor
AAAAAAAAAAAAAAAAAAAAGATATGTACCTTGTGTAGACATAATGCCATTGCATGCTTAATAGACTACAGTAAAATATAAACATACCTTTTATATGCACTGGGAAACCCCAAAATTTGTGTGCCTCACTTGATTGTGATATTCACTTTATTGTTATATTTGCTTTATTGTGGTGGTCTGGAACTGAACCCACAATGTCTCTGAGGTATGCCTGTAGCTAACTTGTTTTTTTTTTAAAGAAATATGAGTAAACGTCTCTACAGAAGACAAGGAACAGGGCTCTATTTCTTGATCCATAGAGGCTATGTGTAATCTAAGCCAGCTTGGAATTCAGTTCTTCATTTCCATGTCCTGGCACTTTATTACACCTGATTTGTAATCTTTATGCGTATTTGACATGAAATATTTTCTGAAATACACATTGAAACATGAAAAGTATGTTTGTTGAGCAGGCATTGTTAAGTTTAGAAGTTGCAGACAGTGCTAAAACCTGAAACTCTGGTGGACGCCTACAGCAGTAGAATTTTTTATTCTAATAGAAGTTCAGAGTCTTTTATTTTTAGATATCTGAATTACCTGAGAACACAATAATATATTATTCAGGGAAACAGGAATTCAAGCCCAAATGAGAACTTAAAGCAAAAACTTCCATTTTATTCTTTCTTTCCTCATTTTTTTCTACTTCTCTAGTTTTTTGTTTTTATATCTAAAGCTGTCCCCCCTTCCTACTCCTCTCTGTCTTCATTTGCTTCATCAGTGAACAAGGGTTATGGAACTCATACCATTTGTCAGGCATTATGCTAAGTACAGGTGATTCACAGATAACTAGGAAATGGTCTTGAATTTCAAGGAGATTGCAGTCTTTTAGGAGAAGTAGACTGAAAAGCAATCACTAACTTACTGAGGTAATGGGCTGAGTGCTGGAATTGCCTAGGGAAGGAAACAGCTAAATTTAAATAGAGGGGGTTAAATGAGAGTCAGGGAAATTCCTGAGGCTAGATGAGGGTCAAAAGGGCTGCTAAGAGCTCTCTTTTAGGTTGAGTCTGTAAGGATGTATAGACTGCTCAGGTGGTCATGGAGACCTTGGGGAGAATGGCTTTACAGCACACAATACAAATGAAAAAAATTATTTGCACAGATGAGGATTTTCTTTCAGAAAGATAGCCTGTTAGTTCTGTCCAGCCTATTATTGATGCTATTACACTCTCATGTCCATTAGAAACGTCTGCAGTGTTTAATAAGCAAGGAGGTATCTAAGTGCTCTCCCCAAAGATTTGTATCAGGATGGAGGAATCAGCATTTTAAACAACCCTGGTTGTTTCTTAAGCAGCTGGTCTAGGGACCATAGTTTTACAAACTCTCTACATTTCCTTTGCAAATATAATGATACAGCTGCGGTTGTTTTTGGGGTGTAGGGGTCAGTACAGTTAAACAAGTGTTCATACGAGAGTGAGAAGGATTGTTCGGGGTGCAGTGCTTAGGGGCTGTGAGAGTACATTTATGGTAATGTAACCGGGATATTGTTTTAATAAAAATCCTCCAATCTCCACCAGCTCTTTAGTGGAGACCACTGAACAAGCACAGTCTGCTCTTTGTGAGCTTTTTTAAAATTTTTTAAGAAAATGACAAAGATGCTCTGTCAGTGATGTGCTAGAGCCAGACTGTAGCAGCTTGGAAAAGCCAATTTTTAAAATTTCAGTGATTTTTGTGAGATGGTTGTTAAACAGAGACATTATTAAAAATTATCTTATGTAAACTTATAAGCAAATAAATCACATTAAAACAGTTAATAAATATTGAAAACGTATCACTTTCTAATTATTTTACTACGTAGTACTATTGTGTTTTTGAGGTTATTGATGTTGATTGTATCTGTGTGTGTGTATGTGTATATAGATATACTACTGTGCATCTTTACCAAACTCTGCATTTAGTGACCTGATATCTTGAAATCATCATGGTGGAAGAATTTGCAGTATAAAAATTGTCAGACACTACAGAGAAAGTCTTGTATTTTGTTTTGTTTGCTTATTTACGTTTTTGAAACCTGATTGTTAAATATTTACCTATACACCACTGTCTGAGTGGACTATTTTCTATCATTTTTCCTTCCTCCCTCCTTCCATCTCTCCTTTCCTCTTTGTAATTTTGCCTTCCTCTTCCCTTTTTCTTTCTCCCGCCCTTCCTTTTTCTTTCTCTCTGTTCTTCAGTTCCTTCTTTCTTTCCTTTTTGCCCATCCAGCATTCATTTTCCTTTCTTATGGCTACAATATGTTCATTTTGCTTTTGGGAACCACCTACTGGTACTAACAACCTGTCTACTTTGGATGACATGATTCAGTGGAGCATAGGATTTAGGGTAAACCAATCCAGATATCCACAAGTTCCACCCTCAGCCATAGCTGATTCAGGGAAATGTACTTGACTGAAGTCAGGCTAGACACAGTTGAAATTTCTGCTTGAAATTCCAGGATTTCTTTTTTAAAGGCGTAGGAAATAGTCAGTTTCTTTTCCTCTGGATGTGACTCCCCAGGTAATAGCTTAGGGTTTGCTGGAAGTAATTTAGTGGCTGAAAGGAAAGATGGCTTGAGAAGGAAGCCGAAACTGAAAAAGGAACTAAGAACACAAGAAGGTAAAGTGGGTCCTGATTGTATCACTTGAACCCTAGGTTAAGCTACAACTGGACTATTCACCTTCTTGAGCCAAAAAATTGCTTTTTTTCATTAAGTACATTTGGGAGGGCTTTTATGCATAGTTATATAAAACTTTCTAACTGAAACAGATTGAGACTTGTGTCTTGGTCAAAAATAGTATAAAGCAGAGATCATTTCTATGATGAGATAATTTACAAACTGGAGAAGAAAGAGTCCAGAAAGAGTGTGTGGTGACAGCAAGGACACACATGTGGAAAAGAGAAACTGAGCTCTCAGACTTGGCACTGGTGATGATCACATTACTTACTATGTTTAACTTTACTATTGATTAGTACTTGGCCTTCTAATAGTAGTTACTTTTCATTCGATTGTTACACAGTTATAGAATCTGTATTCTTGGTTTGTTTTATGTATTTTGTCTATAGAGTTAGTTGAAATAGAAATTTCTTGAGGTTAAAGACTATATTTTTGTTGGGTTTTTAACCTCACATCACCTGATGTCTTACTTTGAAATACTGTGTTCATTAAATACTTCTGACTAACTACGTCTTATTGTGTCTTAGAAATATTTTAACTTCAAAAATTTCCTGTATTTCTACTATTTATTATGATTCTTTTGAAAATTATGTATTACCTTAAAGTGCTTCAGTGAAAAATGGATAATAAATTGGGCCAATTAGATCAATAACCTCTATGATAACTTATAAAGAAAGAGATTAGGGAAGATGATAGAAAATAAATTTTCCTGTTAAGAAGTTCATGCACGGGCTTCCCTGGTGGCGCAGCGGTTGAGAGTCCTCCTGCCGATGCAGGAAACGCGGGTAAGTGCCCCGGTCCGGGAAGATCCCACATGCCGCAGAGCGGCTGGGCCCGTGAGCCACGGCCGCTGAGCCTGCGCGTCTGGAGCCTGCGCGTCCGGAGCCTGTGCTCCGCAACCGGAGAGGCCACAACAGTGAGAGGCCCGCATACCACAAAAAAAAAAAAAGAAGTTCGTGCATTAAGTGGGACTTAAAATAGTTTATTCCTAGAGTGACCATACATTCTAGTTTGCCTCTCATTCTGGTAAAGTTATTAATAGCTCTCTCTTTAATTCTCAACACTGTCTCAGTTTGGTTGATAAATTACATTGTTCAGTCATTATTCCAATAGTTCCCAACCATGGATGGTGATCTGTATTACCTGGGGACAGTATTTTTAAAAAATATAAAATATCCTAAGTATGTAAAAAAATAACAGTAACCTGTATACCCACAGTCAAAACTTGACAGTTAACATTTTGCCATTATTTTCTTTGTTTATTCCTTAAAAAGAAAAAGTTAATGTCACAGTTAGAATTAAAGAATTCTCTTTCCCAGTCCCATTTTCTTCCCTCCCTCCCCAGAGGTAAACATTAAGAAGGTGGCACGTGTCCTGCCTATGTATGCATTTATATTTTGATGTGTATATTAAAAAGTTAGACTGTAGCAATTTGCATATAGTTTAATACTATTTCTGTAAACATTACTAAAACAAAAAAACCAATATATATTCTTATGGGAACATTTAAAAAGTATGGATTTCTGAGCACCTTTTCCAGTCTATTAACTCAGAATGTTTTGAGGTTGGGGCCAGGAATATATATACTCTAAATGATTCTGATATTCCAACAGAGTTGGGAAATTTGATTAATGTCAGATCTCAAACTAATTTACAATGTTTATTTACATTTAAAATATCTGGTTTGATGGGCTGGAGGTTCAATATTGAATATGGGCAGTAAACATCTCAGGATCAAATCTGACAACCAAAGCAAGTCAATTTTTTAGTAACCTTTTAAAATATAGCCTTAATGGTATATTTTCCCTTTGTAATACTGGGATCTTAATTTCACATTGGTTTTCAGGGCTGAGAGAACTACGAACTTTACACCTATTATTTCAATTCACAAATGAAAAGGGGCCAATTAAATGGTGATGGCTGCATAAGATAACATATTAAAAATTAAATTTAAGGAACACTTACGTGAATAAAACACAATGCTGATACATAATAGGACGTCAGGAATGGCCAGAAACATTTTGGAAACCATTAATGGGTTCAGAGACTAAATGTAGAGAATATGATCTCAATGCGCTGTATAAAGAGAGTGTAATATGGAAAGCACCATTGATAGGATTTCAGAGTAGAAATAATTAAAGTAGAATATAAAAGTATAAATCTAAGTAAATTAATGATTCCTGGAAAGCACTGAAAGGTATCTAATTTCAGAGAGTTCACTAAACTTATTGAAATCTTTATTGTATATTTAACTTCCTTAATCATTGAATGTTTGGTCTCTCTTTAACCAAAACCAACTGGTTCAGTGTACTTTGATTATATGAGTGTTTATATAGTTGTCCTTGAGTCCTAAAGCAAAATGTGGATTCATTTCATACAATGGTACTAATGATAGGAAACAATTTAGAAGATAAACTTTGAGACTTTGCCAGAAAATTTCAAGTGATGTATCTTAAACACTTACATGTGTATTTACATGAGACTTCATTGACATTGACACGAGATTCTCACCACCATCCTTTATCAATCAGGCATCAATCAGAGTTAATTGGAAAGACAGAGATACATTCCAAAAATTTCATCAAAAAGAGTCACTCTTTGTTTCTAAAAGTTACAGTGAATTTGGCACGTCATTTTTTTACTTAGTCTTTTGGAGTCTCAAGATAATAGAAGGGGAAAAATGGAATGGATAGGATAATTTGGGAAGAAATTGTGTTTGCAACTGAGTTATCAAATAAATCACCCTCTAAGGGAGACAACAATAGAAAAGATTTTGGCTCTAGCAATTGCATAAAGATAAGCATTCAAAATGAGACAACTCTGGCTAGGATAGATAATAGCTTGTCCATAAGGGGCAATGTTGCCAATTAATGCTAATAGAAGCATACAGAATTTCACAACATTGCTGCCAGCCATGCTTAGAATATTGTAACATTAGTATGTGTATCCTTTATTAAGCACCTAGAATGAAAGAGTGGGGGAAAATAGAATCAAATCTTCTTTACTGAAGGTAAGGGAGATTTTAATTCAGAATCACTTTTTCAAAAAGTGTTTTAGAAGAAAAATAAGGTGATTACACCTTTTCTTTTATTATACAGACGGTTCTCAATTGTGGACTGACAAAAGTTGTGACCTCATTAATCTACTAATTAAATATTACAAGTGTCTGGATCTGTATGAAGCACTGGAGATAGAGAGGTGAATAAGACAGTTGAGGCCACTGCCAATTATAGTATTCCATGGTAAGGATAATGAAGGGGAATTATCGGTGCTATGGGAACATATAAGAAAGTTACTTAACTCAGGCTTGAGGGTCAGGAAATGTTTGCCAGTCAGTGAGAGATAACTAGATGAAGAATTGAAAGAAAGCTGGGAGTTAAGCTAAAAGAGAGGGGATGAGGGGTTAAAGTTCCTGGTAAAATTAATGGCATGTGCAAAGACCTGTAATAAGGATAATATACTTATTAACTAAAAGAAGTCTGCTTTGATAGGAGAGTTCAAAGGGGAATGGTTAGAAACATAGCTGATATATCATGCAATGATAGATATTTGAATTTTATTATAGAAAATGTGGATAGTTATTGAAGACCAGGCATGATCAGACTTGGGATTTAGAGAGATAGCTTTGATTCATTGTGGAGAATGGATTAGGTGAAGGTGCAAATGAAGACAGGGGTGGGGTGTGCTTTCCGTGGTCCAGGTAAGTCTAGACAAGAGTAGTGACTCATTATTGAGGTAGGCAGTTTTGACAGATTTCAGGGATAGTTGAGACAGATCTTGGTGATTAATTTGATGAGGCTGATAGGGAGTAAGAAGAATTGAGAATAATGTCCAAGTTGATTATGTAAGATGCCCTTGAATGAGGTAAAAATCATTGGAGCAGAAGATTATGGGAGAAGATAAAAACTGAGTGGAAGGCAAATGTTTGTGATAGAATCTAAGCATTTGCATATAAGATCTGTTGTTTATTGGAGTTTCTTGGTCCGGGATTATGTTTTTGAGAGACAGTAACCTTCAAGTATGAACTGGAATTGTAGGAATGAGTGAGATTTCTTAGTATGCAGAAAGAAAAGACGAAGGCTCAGCATAAGCTTTCTTTGAGAAAACATCTAACTTAGAAAAGTGTATCTCCAAAAGGAAAAGCCAGAATGTGGAATGAAAAATAGAAGATGGAAAACTCCAGAAGAATTAGGACATGTAGAGAAATCTGTTATCGGGTGGGACTTCTACAGAATGCAACAAATGGGATAGACAGGGAGGGATCAGTTAGAGACAGGGAGAAACAGAATTGCATAAGCTAAATCAGTTTATGTCTATGATGTAAGATCAGAACAGGAAGCATGTTGTGATGAACTGAACTCATGTTTTAAAAGGAATAATCCTAATGGTTCCCTGGCAGATGAGTTTGATGTCCTCCTCTCCCACAGGTACTATATTTTCAGAAACTATGTAGAACTTTTATAAATACTAAATCTGGAATTCTCATATAAGAAAATCATTTTCATACCTCTGTTGATGTGGTTTCAGTACTTCAGTAGTTAATGTCTAAAGAGTTTGTTCCTTGGGTTTCCCTGGTGGCGCAGTGGTTGAGAGTCTGCCTGCCGATGCGAGGGACATGGGTTCGTGCCCCGGTCCGGGAAGATCCCACATGCCGCGGAGCGGCTGGGCCCGTGAGCCATGGCCGCTGAGCCTGCGCTCCGCAATGGGAGAGGCCACAACAGTGAGAGGCCCGCTTATGCAAAAAAAAAAAAAAAAAAAGTTTGTGCCTTTTTTTTTATGATAGAACATGATAGCAAAGCCATCAGGCATCAGATTTCAGAGATTTGGTCAGTCCTATATAAGGAGTTGAATGATTTTCTTAAAAGTTATGACCACCAAGATTTTCATCTTTGCTCCCTTATCTGACCATAATATTGTAAAACAGAAATTGGAATTTTTGCTCTTTACTCTTGTCATTGTTGCTAAAATTTCATAAAATATGTGAATTTTAA
Organism: Platanista minor; assembly: GCA_004363435.1. Classification (NCBI taxonomy): domain Eukaryota; kingdom Metazoa; phylum Chordata; class Mammalia; order Artiodactyla; family Platanistidae; genus Platanista; species Platanista minor. The sequence goes on from RJWK010022435.1 coordinate 25,176, forward strand.
AATCATCATTCTTCAGTGACATATTTAAAAAAAAAAAAATCTAACCCAAGAATCATTTTCAAAAAAATTTTTAATTGAAGTATAGTTGATTTACAATGTTGTATTAGTTTCAGGTGTACAGCAAAATGATTCAGTTATATATATAATATATGTATAATATATATATTCTTTTCCAGATTCTTTTCCATTATAGGTTATTATAAGATATTGAATATCTTATAATAGTTATAAGATATTGAATATTCCCTGTGTTATACTGTAGATTCTGTTTATCTATTTTATACATAATAGTGTGTATATGCTAATCCCACACTCCTGATTTATCCCTCCCCTCCCCTTTCCCCTTTGGTAACCATAAGTTTGTTTTCTATGTCTGTGAGTCTATCTGTTATGTAAATAAGTTCATTTGTATCATGTTTTTTAGATTCCACGTATCAGTGGTATCATATATTTGTCTTTGTCTGACTTACTTTACTTAATATGATAATCTCTAGGTCCATCCATGTTGCTGCAAATGGCATTATTTCATTTTTTTATGGCTGAGTAATATTCCATTGTGTGTGTGTGTGTGTATATATATATATATATATATATATATATATATATATATATATATACCACATCTTCTTTTTCCAGTCATCTGTCAATGGACATTTAGGTTGTTTCTATGACTTGGCTACGGTAAATAGTGCTGTGATGAACATTGGGGTGCATGTGCATGTATCTTTTCAAATTAGTTTTTTCCAGATATATGCCCGGGAGTGGCATTGCTGTATCATATGGTAACTATATCTTTAGATTTTTAAGGAACCTTCATACTGTTTTCCATAGTGGCTATACCAATTTACACTCCCACCAACAGTGTAGGAGGGTTCCTTTTTTCTCCACATCCTCTCCAGCATTTATTATTTGTAGAATCATTTTTGTTGTGCCATTTTTTGAGGATAATGTTGTTAGGAAATATATGGAAACTTAAGTTTTCTGATGAAAGTCCTAGTTCCCAAAATATGTTACACTTCATGATGAGACCTGCTTTAACATACGAAAGAAGAAAAGCGAAGTCTTCCACACAGTTTTTAAATTTTAATTTATACTTTGATCTTACATTTCCAGTTTACCTTTTGAAATGTGCATTGTGGATGACAGCAAACTGTACTATCATAGCTTAAATCAAAGGAATTATTATTTCTTTTATCTGAGAATTAGGCATGAATTTTTCATTTCTCATAAATGTATAATAGATGAAGACACTTGTATTTTCAGATTAGTTGGCACAGCAACAAGATCAACTAGAACTAATCTGTGAAAGTAATGAGATTCTGACAAGTATTTTCACTGAAAATTAATATTTTGTTTTGCTATTTAGAATAGCCAATATTTTTATTTCCTTCAGTATATTACAGAAAAACCTCTCTCCTCTTTCTTGCAGGAAGCATTAAGGGACTACATAAAATAAGATTATATATTCATATTTAGACCCAACAAATTTATTATACTTCTTTTTTTGGTGTATAAATTAGGGCAGACATCCACTCTGGCTAACCATAGTAAAACTTAAACTGAAAAACCCCAGCTGTTTTTTTCTTCTTATGAAAAGTTAGATACAATTTGAGCAGCCTTTTTTCATCTTAGACTACACCATGTGGAACACTTGGAGGCTGTAGAAAGAAAGAAGAGGAATACCAGTGGTGAACTGCCTTGGGCAGGAAAGAATATTCATTATTCTGCTTATGGTCCATGGATCAGAACAGGTTAAATAGCTGCAACTTAACCACAAAAAAAAAGACTGGGGAGAGCAAACGAACACACGAAATACTGGGCACTAACTGTCTCTGCCCATTATAGAGTTTATAGAGCTAGAGTATTAGTTAAAGAATCCAGACTCCAGAAAGCCTGGAACCAGAGGATCTAGGGGATCAGGGACCTTAGAGGAAGGGACTCAGCTCTCAGATAGTGCTCACCTTTCTGCTTTTTGTTTCTTGATTCTTCCTTGTTTGGGTCATTCCCTCATGTGGTTTGTAACTATTTATTTATGTGTGTTTTTCTAATTGATTTCTAGGAGCTCTTTACGTATTCTAAATGTGAGCCCTTTTAAAATTTTGTGTTGCCTATATACACTTGCATTCTATGGCCTGATATTCCATTACGTTAATTATTTTTTAATAAATAAATTAATTAGTTTGATGAACTGACGTTCTTATCTTTAACAGGACCCATTTATTATTTTCCCCCTTATGGTTAGTGCTTTCTGTAAGTTATTTAAATATTTCCTACACAAGAATATGAAGATATTTTTATATTATTTTTCAGAAGGCTTTTATTTGTCTCATTCATATTAATGCCTATAGTCTCCATGAAACCTTTTTTTTTTTTGTAGAGGTAAAGGTCCAATTTATTTTTTCGCTATTTAAGAATATCCAGTTTCCCAACATCACACATTAAAAAGACTATCATTTCTCCATTACTCTGCAGTGCTGCTGTTATAAAAACTCAAGTGATCATTTAAAAATTCATAGGGCTCTTTTTCTAGGCTCTATTCTGTTCTGTTCCATTCCATTCCATTCCATTTCAGTCCATTCTTCTATCCTTGTGCCAATAGCCCACTCAGTTGTACAGCTTTATAAGCCTTAAAATCTAGAAATATAATTTTTACTATTTATTTGTGTTTTTCAAGGTTTTCCTGGCTGGTTTTGGCCCTTAAACTTTCTATTTAAATGTCAGATTCAGTTTGTCCTATTCTACAAATACACACACACACACACACACACACACACACACACACAAACATGCATTATGTTATTTCTGAGAATGTATTAAATCTGTAAAAGCTAGGGGGGAGTAGACAGCTTTACAAAATTAAATCTAGTAGTACACGAACATAGTGTGTCTTGCTGTTTTAGGCCCTTCTTTTATTTCTATCAGTAGAGGTTTGTAGTTATCTTAATATAGGTTTTGTGCATCTTTTGTTATATTTATTCTCAGATACTTGACTTTTTATGCTATTTAAATCTTTTAAAAATTATATTGTATTTTGTGCTGGTATATAGAAATACAATTGATTTTATATTGTATTTAAATATGTCCTGCAGATTTGCTAAATCCCCTTAATAATACTAATAGTTTATCTGAATGGTTTTCTAGATTTCCAATGTACACAATCATTTTATCTGTGAATAGATACTTTTCCTCGTCTTTCAAGCTCAACAACTTTTATTTTTCTCATTTCTTCTGCTGCTTAGAACCCTCAAAACTAAGTTAAATAGAAGTGGTAATAAAGATTAGCCTTGCCTTTTTCCAGATCTCAAGAGGAGCACTAATTTTTTATGATTTTCTGTGATATTTTCTGCAGGATTTTACTTTTATAGACATTCTATCAGATTAAGTTTCCTTCTATTTCAGTTTGCTAAGATTAGAATTTTACCAAATATTTCTACATGTATTGAGATGATCATATGATTTTTCTCTTTAATCTATTAATGGGGGAAATGGATTATTGATCCAACTTCACATTCCTGGAATTATATGAGCTTGGTTGTAATGTATTATCAGTTTTTATATTACTTTTTTCAATTTGATAATTTTTTTTGTTTAGAAATTCTGCCTTGGGATGATTTCCTCATTATCTTTTAATGTCTATGAGATCTGTAGTGATGACTTTCCAAGCCCAATACTATACTGAATATTTGTATACTTTTTCTCTTTTTCTTGTTCTGTAGTCTCACTAGAGGTTATCAATTTTATATTTAGTGACTTTCCTTCTTTTTCAAATAAGCTACTTTGGCTTTGTGGATCCTATAATAATTTCTTTTTATAATTTTTACTCTATTCTTCCTCTTTTCTATTTGTTTCAGTCTATTTTGTTCTTCATTTTCTAATTTTGAGTTGGACACAACTCATATTTCTCAGTCTTTCCTTTTCCTCATGTGTGCTTTTAAAACTATGAGTTTTCTTCTATGTACTGTTTTGATTCATCTTACAGTTTTGATATGTAGTATTTTTATATTCAATAATTTCAGAGTATGTTTTAATTTTTCTATTATGACATCCAAACATTTGGGTGCTTTTTACTTATTTTTGTTATTGATTTCTAGCAAAAGTTTGTTATAGTCAGAAAATAAGCTCTATATTTCAATCCTTTGAAATATTGAGACTTGATTTATAGCTCAGTATATAGTCAATTTTTAAAAAAGATTTCATGTGTGCTTGCACAGCAGATGTATTCTGCATTTGTTCCATTATCATGTTGTTCAAATAATGTGCTTTCTCCTGTTCTTTGGTTATGTACCTAGAGAGGAACTCTAAAATCTTCTACTATGATTATAGATTTTTTCCATTTATTCTTGTAGTCATGTCAATATTTGATTTTTGATATTCAAGTACAGTTATTAGATTAAAAAATTAAAATGTTTATATAGTCTTGGTCAATTAAACTATTATGATTATGAAGTGGTCCTCTTGATTTCTAATAATGCCTTTGCCTTAATGTAGATGTGTACTGATATTAATATATCTATGTTGGCTTTCTGTTTTTTGTTCTTTGTATAAAAATATATTTTTCTAGGGCTTCCCTGGTGGCGCAGTGGTTGAGAGTCTGCCTACCGATGCAGGGGACACGGGTTCGTGCCCCGGTCTGGGAAGATCCCACATGCCATGGAGCGGCTGGGCCCATAAGCCATGGCCACTGAGCCTGTGTGTCCGGAGCCTGTGTTCTGCAATGGGAGAGGCCACAACAGTGAGAGGCCCGCGTACCACAAAAAAAAAAAAAAAATATATATATATATATATATATATATATATATATATATATA